>BPLR01005696.1:0-46733 GCA_021605095.1 Caerostris extrusa | reverse complement strand
CTACTGTATATAATTCCTCATGGTACTATGGACTACAATCAAGTGATAGATCACTTCCCACAGACATTGTTACAAGTTTGTAATCACTGCCAGTCCGTTCTCCATTCGTCCATGCTGTGGACAAAATACGCATTATGGCACGAGACTACTAACTACGCTACTCAAAACAATTAGGGGGATATTATGATTTCGGGTATAAACTGCAGATAAAAAAGGAAATGTTTGGTGACTGATATAGGACGTTTAGGTGTTCTTAAGATACAAGAAAATAAGAAGCAACGAATAAGGAATATTTATTTTTTATTGGCGATATTTGTCGGGAAAAAAATGCAATAATTGAGCATATTATACAAAAAAATGTGATTTCTCGGATACAAATGAGTTTCAATGAGGAGTATGGTTTCCCCAGACTGAAAGCAATGTCGCACACCTACGAGGTAAGGAAATAATGAGGTTATCAATGAGGAACTTTTATAGGGTATCCTATAAAAAGAAAGTTTTCCAACTGCTGAATTGTTTCTGAGGGTGATAAAACGACTAACAACCCTTCAAACAAGAATGTAAACATGTTTTGTTAGGCTCATTTCAAAAGGGCATCATATGCTGTCCAATCCAATCGAAATATTCCTTCGTCTAATTAGAAACTGTCCACTAGCTGAGCACGAGGAAGCCTGGCGTTATCATCCATGACAGTGAATTTATCCTCGATTGCTGCAGCGTAAAAGGACTACAATATGTCTGATGATTTCATCTCTCTATTTGTGGGCCGTTATCGCTTCATTCCTGATAATGTGTAGAGCCGTGAATAGAAAATAAAAAACAGCCAGAAAATAAAAGTACTATACCGACAAAGAAATAGAAAAAGAAATACAGGCCCAGACCATCACTTCGCCTCCACCAAATCGGACACTGTCATGCACAAATTTAAAGTATTAAGTGTGCCATGATTTTTTCCATATCCGCTATTGCATTCGAATCCGCCTATTGTCAGATTGTACACCAAAGCGGGACATGTCCGTGAAACGCATGTTACTGCACTCTTTCTCTTCCCTATCTGAGATGTTCCTGTGGCCTACTGCGGACAGGACAGTTGCTTGAGTCAACAAAACACAAACCATATATTTATTTGCAAACATACAAACCAATATGATAGAGTCGGTTTCAAATATTTTGAATCGAAACTCTGGTACCAGTATCTCTTTGAAGGGGCTATTGCAAGAGAGTGACGTTCATAGTGCGGTTTTTTTCTGGACGTTAGTGTTCAATACAGATCATCAGTTTGTCTTGCTGCACGTATACGACCTTGTCCCGATCTTCCTGATCAACATTTCTAGTTCCCAAAAAACCGATTTCATAGTCTAGAAATGCCACTTTGAGAAAAACCCTAACGCTTCCTCTACAAAGGATTGCATTTGACCCGCCTCTAAACAACCTATGGCCCTCAGGTTTTATTGATGCAGCTAAGTCATCTTGCTGAGACATCGTAGTCAGTATTACAAAACATTCAACGCTTGTCAATTGCGTTTAATCTCCATATGCAACGCATAGGTTTCGAAGTCAGAGACAAAGCTTACAAATTTCCAACTTAGTAAATTATATAATTATAATTTTTAAATAAAAGGAAAAATAATATAATTTTCTTTTTTATTCTTTTCATTCATTTCCTTTTTCTTTTTAAATTTTCTTCTATTCCATTTTTTGTTAAAAAAAGTTGTCGATTATATGATTACTTCATTCCTAACTCATTATGTCCCCCTAGCGGCCTGATGGCCAATTGTGTTGATGGCACAGACTTCAGATTCGAATCCTGGCGGGGGCAAAGCTGGAGGTTGTTAGTGCTTCGGAATCCCGTAAAACTGTAGGTCCCGGTCTAATTAACCCAAGTGTGAGGGGAAAGTAGACCTTAGAGCGGCAAATGAATGCCTAATTGTTTTTGAGAAGTGTATTTAAATATCATTCCTGTTGCCAGAGGGAATCCTATATATATATATATATATATATATATATGATATATATGGAATCATATATATATCAAACTTTGGTCTTCCCTCAATATTATGTCACTTCTTTTTCTCCTTTTTGTTGTTTACAATGAAGATGCTGTCATCTGTTATGAGGAAAATCTTTTTTAAATAGCCATGCATAATTAATGCTTAGTTTTAATTTTGAATACAGATTTAGTGATTTTTGGATAAAAGAAGCAAAAAATCATTTCAAAATTCATTGAAGCGATATTGCATGCATGCTTGAATAATTTGGCAGAATGCCAGAAACCAATTTGATCTATGTATTATTCAGTTTTTTGATAACTTGAGTGCAATCATTTTCTAAAGGATATAGATTTGATAAATGTGAACAAAGCATGCTCATTTTGAGATAAGTGTAAATGCTCTACATTAAAAATAGATCTATATGAGACTTTCACATTTTGATTTAAGTACTTTTCCTTATTTATTTATTTTTTAACAATGTTTCTCTTTGTTTATGTTTTATTTATTTTGAAGCTTGATTTTTGTTTTAAAATGTTTCGGAATTTGAGTTCAGATAATATCTTATTGAACTGGAAAGATTGACCCACATTTTCAGTTTAAAGTGCCTTTTTAATTCAATCTCTTAATAAAAATAAATTTTCCTATCGATTTTTCCAGTATATTCATAAGATTGATGAATTCCAATCTTTTATTTAAAACTTGAATTTATTTATAAAGTTTTGGAGCTCTTTTATATGAGTTCAGATAATAAATAGTCGAATTGAAAAGATAAAAAAGGAATGCTTTGATTCGATTAAAGAGAAATGGAGTAAAAGGGAATGAAAATACACTCAAGAGCCAAAACATCATGACCACCTGTCAATAACGAGTTGGCCCACCTTTGTCGCGCAACACAGCTTCAACCCTCCTTGGCATGGATGTCACAAGTCCTTGGTAGATGACCGGAGACAGATTGCACCAGATGTTTAAGCAACAGTCACCACGCAAATACGAGATATTGCGAATTGTTGGTCTTTGAACTCTGAGCTGCCGTCCCAGGACATCCCAAATGTGTTCTATCGGATTGGGATCCGGTGAGTTAGGCGGCCAGGACATTAACTGGAATTCAGCATCATGTTCCTGGAACCACCCCAACACAATTTTAGCCTTGTGACAAGGGGCGTTGTCCTGTTGGAACATTCCATTTCCAAGCTGGAAAAGCAGAGGCCATGTAAGGGTGAAACTGGTTCCGCAATGATGTTCCAGATACCCTGTAGCATTCATGGTCTGCTCTACCACAACCACGGGTCCCAGAGACGCCCAACAGAACGTCCCCCAAAGCATAATACCGCCACCACGGCCTGTGTATGACCTATTGTACATTGAGGGAGCAACTGTTCGCCTGGAAGACGGCGTATCCCGACACGGCCATCGGCGTGATGAATAACAAACTGTGATTCATCTGACCGAGGCAACTCTCTCCCACTGATCCATGGACCAGTCACGATGTTCCCGGGCCCAGCTCAGGCGCAGTTGGCGATGACGCTTGGTCAGCAAAGACATACGAGTGGGACGTTTGCTGCGTAGCCCCATATCCAACAGTGTCCACTGAACAGTGTGCTCCGATACTATTCTACTTGGCCCTGCATTGTATTGGGCTGTCAGCTGAGCCACTGTCTGGCTCCGGTTTTTGCTTCACCATGCGAGATAGTCTCCGACGACCTTTTTCTTTGATAGCGACTTTTGCAGAAGTACTAACAACTGTAGATCGCGAATAACCCACGAGTAGTGCAGTTTCGAAATACTTGTTCCGAGCCTTCCTTGCCATTCCTTGCCCTCTATCAAGTCGCTTAGATCCGCAGTCTTTCCCATCACACACAGAAGTAAGTGAAAAAGAATGATTCTTCAGACTCTCCAGCAGCAGTTAAATACCACTTCCACCTGATCACGTGCCTTCCACGTCATCCAGGCGAGTTCATTGCAAAAATATAGGGGTCATAATGTTTTGGCTCTTGAGTGTAGAATAGAATGAAATAAGAACCAAATTCCTTTAGATTGTATAAATCAGCTAAAAATATATTTCGCTTTTACGATTGTATAAATACATATATACATTATATACTTTGTAACATTGAATTAACAATATTCCAAGATAACTATAATGATTGCATGTGTGTGACCTTGAGAATATTGGAGCATAATACTTTAATTACATCAAAATGTTTCTATCATATGTGTTACTTTCTTATTAGTATTCAGAATATATAACGTAATTTTAAAATTAAACAGTATTCTTTTTTTTTATTAAAATATTGCATTTCTCAGTTTCAGAATTTAAAAATTAATCTTGTATAGCTTATAAGAAAAAATGAAGATATATTTTTTTATAGAATAAATTAATAATTAATTTTTCGTTTTTTATTTATAAAGTGGAAATTTTCAAAGTGATTCATAACTATACTCTAACCAAATTAACGTTGATTTATTCGATAAATATATGTTATCATTATTTAAATAGACTTGTGATATTTCTTATAGAGAAAAAAAAAAATTCTTAATTTAAGTATATTATTTTTATCTGATTTCATATTATATGTCTTATTGTATTCCGATGAGCAATAAAGCTGCCAATGAATCGATTTGGTCGTTTGCTTATACTACATTAACAGATGAGTTGACAGTTGGTGTTTTTACAGAATGTTTCACAACCACATTAAGGCATTTGAAGTAATTTTTGTAAATTTTCTAATACGATACGCAGATAAAAGGCAATTAATTCCGTAACTACTTCATTGGTGCAACAGTCCCATAATGAACCTGGCAGATTTCGAAACAGGAAATGTTTTCTTTTTACTAGGTAGTGTTGTAATCCCTAAGTCCAAGTCATATTAGACCGGGAGCTACAGTTTAAAGTAGATTCGAACCACTACCACAATCCATGGCACCGCCGGGACTCGAATTCTAGAAAATATTGCTTTCCTTTCACCGTCCATCGAGTCAACTATGACTTCCTGTAATGGTCAATAAAAAATAGTAACCAACATAAAATGGTCGACAAATTTAGTAAGTGCATGAGGCAACGTGTAAAAGCAGTAAAAATAACACAATTTTAAATATCTTGTAAAAAAAAAAAAGTTTACTAAGAAGAAGAGAATAAATATTCCATAATATTCGTAAAATTATTAGTTTATTTATTTGAGCCTAAACATTTATTTTTGTCCTTTCGAATATTTAATTTTCAAAAAACATAGTAAAACTTTACAGTTGCAACAAATTCAAATACTAGCTCAGTTAAATCAACTCGCTTACTAATTGTGCATGCTAACTTTAATGCTTTACAATTCAAGCGAAAAACCCTAGAAGGAAAAAAAGAACATTTCTTTAGATAATATCAAAAACGTATTATATCTTTAATTAAGAATTTCACAATGTTAATAGCATAGTTAAATTTTCAAATGCAAAATCTTGAACTCTTGCATGGAAATAATTTATTCAACTTAAAGATAACAATGGAAGCATTCTGAGGCTAAACACAAATGGCATTTTCCAAATTTAACCGCATTTAAAAAAATCCCAAAATTACTTTCCAAATTCAGATGAATCTAATCAAAAAATAAAACCATATAAAAGGCTCATTCAATTCTAAGGAATGTTTGGACTTTTCCACCACCCACTCATCCCCCCACCCCCCGAAATTCGCAAGTTCAAATCCAGTTCCGATACATTCCCGAAAATCGTCAGATAAGGAATTTGGAAAATATTTAGAACACGTCTCAACTTTTGACTATGTTGCAGTCCAAAAATCGACCCGACCAATTTTGTAGGATATTTAAAACAGAGCCCAACTCACGTTTTGCCCAGGAGAGAAAACTATTAGTCTTTCGCAGGTTATTTTGATAGTTGGAATCGGAGAGCCTTGAATTTTCCATTACGAAAAATTTGGGTCACTTCTAAAAACTTTGTTCAAGCCTTTGAAAATTTCAAATTACCAACAGAAATAAATTTCGCTTGCATAAGCTAAAATGGACGAAGATAATGTAATTAACAGTTGTGTATCATTTTTGATATATGCAAATTCAATAGCGACATTGTTTATGCTCCTTAATTTGGACATTTAATGTTATTATTTATTTAAAAACTTGTTAAGATTCAAAAGTTTTTAAATTAGTTACTATAAATAACTCACTTTAAGTGTGCATACAATTTATATTATCAAAATAATTAATTTTGAATACAATGTTACTTCAAATTAATTAATAATTTATCAGAATATAATATATATATATATATATATATATATATAACATATTTCATGCCTTTTAAAACGACATTTATTGTTGTTATTATTTAAATTTTTTCAAGATAAAGTTTTCTGTTGAAATATTTACTATAAATATCTTAGTTTAAGTATGGATACAATTAATATTAACAAAATAATAATCAGGATTAATTAATAAAGAATGCAATGTTATTCAGAATTAATTAATAAGTAAATAATCAGAAATATAATAGATATATATATATATATTTCTTTGGACATTTATTGTTTTTATTATTTAAATTTTTCAAGATAAAATTTTCCATTGAAGAATTTATTGTAAATATCTTTTAGATACAATTTATATCAACAAAATAGTAATCAGAAAATTAATGAGGAATACGATGTTAATCAGAATTAATTAATAATTAAATAATCAGAAATATAATCTGCAATTAGATTTACTCATCTAATTCGTTACATTCTGTAATTTTTCATTAATCATTTCTGCATAACAGTAACGCCTGGAACATTTTTTTTTATTTCCACAATAACTCTACACATAAATGTAATTTTAATAGGTTGCACAAAATTAAAAAAAGAATGTGTTAGTTTTTTTCAGAAGTTATTCGATGTTAATTATTTCCAGTGCTTCTGATATGTTAATTAAATGTTGAATTTTGTAAAGATGCAGGAATTTATATAGGTTTATTTACTAATTTTTGTTAAATTTTGTATTCATTTCCATCAATACTTTTATCCATTAACACAGAGAATATTTGTATTTTATCTTCACAAGAAAAATAATGAAATTTTAATGTTCATTTTTGTGAATTCTCTTATCCCATTAACGCACTTGACATATGCATTTTTTGTCATAACAGAGCGGCACATAAATAAAATATTAATGCTCATTTTTATCCGTCCTTTTATCACATTAAAGCAGGGAATATTTGTATTTTATTTTAAAAAGAAAACATAATGAAATTTTAATTTTAATAATAGCTCATTGTAAAATACAGTGGGTTAGTTAGTTCCAGTTAATTACCTATTAATTTGTGTTCATTACATTCAGTGTTTCCGATATGCTAATTAAACTTTGAATTTTGTAGAAATATTTGAATTCATTAAGGCTTATTTACTAATTTTTGTTAAATTTTGTATTCATATTCATAAATACTTACTGTGCAATAATGCGCGAAATTTAGTTTTTGCACCAAAGCTGGATACAAATGAAAAAACTTCAATAGGAATAAAAATTGCATTGACTGTAAAAGATATAAATGCTGAATCCCACTTGTTAGTTTTAAAAATAGTCAACTAATATATGCTTTAAAAATATTCTTTGTACATATTATATTGGTTGCACAGGAAGATTCCTCGATTTTCTAAAAACGGCAACAAATGCCCGCCATTTCCTGTAAGAAATACTTCCTGAAATGTAATTTTCAAATTTTTGCTGTAACGATATAATGCAGCAGGCCTACGGAAATCATACGACACAACAAAACGTTCATTACTTTCTTTATACGTCATATCACATGTAGCTTATATATCGCCGGTTCCTTTTATAGAAGTCTTCTCAAGTTATTTCTTAGATTTTTTGCCACTCGTGGATGTATTATTACGTCCTCTTTTTTAATATTACAAAGTTGCAGCGATAGTGCACAATAAAAAAATAAACTAATGGAATAGTTTTAAAATGGGTATCTTAAAAAAACTTTAGTGTCTTAAAAAAAAGTTTCCATGAAATGAGGAAATCTTTTTAAAGTTTTGCCTTAATATTAAACTGGATATTAAATCAGAGATGTCACTTTAAATTTCAAGATACATGATAATTATCACTTCAAACTTTCACATTCAATAACATGAAACAAATAAGTTAACGAAGTTATGTTTTTATCCCCTATGTATATCCCCATATCTCATATATGTATGAATAAACATATCCGCATATCTCATATCTGAATGAATAAACATATCCTTGTATATGTTATTAAATGATATGGTATATGCGTATCATATCTGTATGAATACGCATATCTCATATCTGTGTGAATACTCATATCTGCATATTTCATATCTGTATGAATATGCATATCTCATACCTGAAGTGTGAATATTTATATCCGCATATTTCATATCGGTATGAACAATATTGTTGTGACTGGTAATTATCCTGTTTTGTGTGGGTAAGGGGTATTTCCTTTATTTTTGTATGAATCCAGGAATGGTAGATAACCCCTCCCGGTCACACGGTCAGGTCCAAAAGAACCGGTCGGTTTTGGTGGGACCCTTTTTGAGTTTTTGCGGGCAAAAAGTAAGACCCATTGAAAGCAGAGCGAACGATCTGCGACAGTGCGTGAGCCTGGTACACAATTTTTGCTGCGAGAATGGCTACTTGGATAATTTATAACATATATCTATGTCCATCTTTGAATTTGCGGGGAGCATTCTCTTTTTGTTAAAAGGTTTTGAGGCTACTGGTAAATCACTGCCTACCCACTCATGGGAATATTTCATTTGAGGTATGCGTAATATTATGATTGCTTCTCTATAAACATTTTTTATTTAGTCTGTTTCAGTGCCAATGTAAAAAACCTAAATTTGATTGTAATTGTATATATTAGTATTCATTAAAAGTAAAGGAAAATAGTTGTTTGTTTCAGTATTCATTTTCGTATTTTTAGTAATTCTTTTTATATTAATGTTAAATTATTTGGCCGTCCTACGAGTATACGTAGACTAACGGCATCATTTCTATGTCGGTCTTAACAGTATTAATAAGCATATCAACATACGTCATATCTGAATGAATAAGCATATCCTCATACCTTATGTCTGAATGAATAAGCATATCCACATATCTCATTTTGGTATGAATACGCATATCTCATATCTGTGTAAATACACAGATCCGCTATTTCCTATCTGTATATCTCATATCTGTATGAATAGTTTCATTTTCATTTCTCATTTTTAAATCGATGGTACCAACCACCGAAATGCAGCACAAATATTTTTAATGCCTCGTAAAAAATATCATCAAAGACTAGCCCCACTTATGGTTCAGCGGCAGCATACTCATCTAGCCTGCAGCAGGACCTAAGTTAGAGTCCGCTGGTAGCATGGTTGTAGTTGCTGATTTCAGAAACGAAGGGACTTGATGGTGATTTTGGCAATATATATAAATTATATAAATATCTTGTAACCTCCCTCTCGCACCTAATAGTCAAGCTGCCCTGTGTGGTGTGCTTGTACCCGATGTCTGGTTCTGGTCTCTTCGTCTGCAGAAAAATAAACCGGTCCTCACTCATCGTTTTTTTTTTTGGCAGCCCACTGCCAACCTTTCTTGCAGCTTGTATCTGTCATTGGAAGGCTTTTCAAGCTCTTGTATTTGCATTTTCGTCAGTTACATACTCATGGACAACACTCGTCAAACTACGCCCCCTTGCCGATCATGATCATTCTACTACGTGTAAAGACATCCTGGTGGTTTCTTGTAGCCATTATGAACGTACGATTTCACTTTCACTTGCAGGGAATGTCTGGAACTGCGTCCTTCCACCTTCTTTTTATTTTGCCTTGGCACTGGGCACCACGCACTTGAGTGCCTTGAAATCCCGTCAGATGATTACAATGCTGGTATTTGCATATGCATCATCTTTCTACTGAGCTGTCTTTTCGCAAAAAGCCCCTTTCAACAATTTGATGGTTGTATGTGAAAAATTGCATTTGTTGCTTAAGTTTTTCATGCTAGTGTATTTTTCTAGTTTAATTGATGGAAAACATCTTCTGATAAAATTAAGATACTGTTTAAAAATTAAATGTTCATCACCTGCAATAGTTGAAGGCTATAGAATCATATATATATAGAACTTTTAAATATTGCTGTCATTAAAAATATTCGCATATAACAAAAATAGTAACAAGCCAGTTAATACACTGAAGTGACAAAAGTCATAGGATACGTCTTAATATCGTGTCGGCCCTCCTTTCGCCCAGCGAAGTGCAGCAACTGAAGTGGCATGGACTCAACAAGTCGTTGGAAGTCTTCTGCAGGAATATTGAGCCATGCTGTCTCGATAGACATCCACAATTGTGAAAGCGTTGATGGTGCAGGATTTTGGGCACGAACAGACCTCTCGATGATGTCCCAAAATGCTCGATGGGATTCATGTCGGGCGATCTAGGTGGCCAGAACATTTGTTGGAATTGTCCATAATGTTCTTCAAACCAATCGCGAACAGTTGTGGCCCGGTGACATAGCGCATGCCATCCATAAAAATTCGTTGTTTGGGTACATAAGTCCATGAATAGCTGCATGATCTCCAAGTAGCTGAACTTAATTTAGTCAATGTTCGGTCCAGTCGCACCACAGGACCAAGTCCATGCCATGAAAACAGCCCACACCATTGGAGCCACCACCAGCTTGAACAGTGTCTTGCTGACAGTTTGGGTCCATGGCTTCGTGGGGTCTGCGCCACACTCGAACCCTACCATCAGCTCTTTAAATCGTGCCTCATCGGACCAGGCCACGGTTTTCCATTCATCTAACCAACCGATATGCTCACGTGCCCAAGAGTCGCTGAAAGCGATGTCGTTCTGTCAGTAAAGGCACTCGTCGGTCTTCTGCTGGAATAGCCCAAAAAGCCAAATGCACAGTTCTAACAGACAAGTCCCTTGTACGTCCCACAGATTTCTTTATTTGACGCAGTGTTGCAAATTTACGACTCTTTGCAGACGTCGCCGGTCTCGGTCGTTAAGGCGGTCGACCACCGCGCTGTCCATGGTGGGATGTTATGCCTGAAATTTCAACTCGGCACACTAACACAGTGGATCTGGGAATGTTGAATTCCCTAACGATTTCCGAAATGGCATGAGCCATGCGTCTAGCTCCAACTAACATTCCGCGTTCAAAGTAATTCCCGTCGTGCGGTCATCATCACGTCAAAACCTCTTCACATGAATAACTTGAACAGAAATGAAAGCCGAAAGCACTGCGCATTTATACCTGTTCTACGCGATGCTACTGCCATCTGAAAATTTGCATATGATCCCATGACTTTTGTCACTTCAGTAAGTATTAATTAGAATATATTGATGATGGCCACATCGTTTGCCATAGAATAAAAAATCAATGAACATTTAATTTGAAACATAATAATTTTTTAAGGATGTTAACAAGCCAATGTAATTTCGAATATAAATTAATCTAATTAAAAAATTTAAATGTGTTGGGAATTGTAATTACAAAATCTTTTAACATTGAAAGCAAAGAATTATTCCTATGTCACACTTCATGCAATTTTATTCAATGCAATGGCATTTCCATATAAATACATTAATGTTAGATTGCACTGTTATAAAAATGAAACTCAAAATTCGTTCAAGATCTCATTAAAAAGATACTGTAAGAAGATCTTATTATTTGTGAAAAAAAACGTAAAGAACTAAGTTACTTGAGTATATAAAATCAGTCGTAATTTATCATGAATGTTCAATAGCCACGGGGTTAATATTAATAAATATTTTAAATTTTTTTTCCTACTGTCTTGTTAAATTAATGTCGATATAAAATAAGTAAAGTCTTTCCTCTTCATTAAAAAAGGTAACCCTGGAAAGGTTAGAACAGATTTTAAAGTATATGACATACATATCATTTTTAATCGAAATGTGCTCAAATACTATTTCCCCAAGGCAATGTAATTATGTCTTATAGTATAGTTCGTCTTTGTTTATGTTTGTTTATTCATGCTTCTACTTTATTTACGTTTGTTTGACTTATTGTACAGTTTTGTCTTATAATACAGTACAAAAAAAAAAAAATTTAATTCACTTTGCTCTTCTTTGGAAGGGATTTGGAACTTTAATAACATTTTATTGTAATATTTAAAAGAAAATTTAAAATAAGGTAGACAAATATCAAAAATTGCGATTTTATTTAAATTGTTTCCTAACTTTAAAGATGTCGTGTCAACATTAATTTTGTTTTTTGTATGATATACAGGGATAAAAAAAAAAAGTATTGCCAATTGCCTATAAATGATCATATTTGCTAACAAAGCATGTTTACAAATTTTATTTTAACATAGCGATTACAGAAGGAGAAAAAGAAAAAAATATGACGACATTTTCATTTAAATATTTTGTTAATCAAAATCTACGAGAAAATCCAAAATTTACATGATAAAAAGGTATTGGCAAAATTATGAAATTGACAAAATTATGAGCGAAAACAAAAATCAGTATATGTTTTGTACTTTGTATGCATACCTTCTGCATCTATAACAGCTTGTAATCTATTTCTCATAGAGGAAACTAAGGTCTTTGTTGTACTGTTGGGAATTTTGTGTCACTCTTGCAAGAGTAAACGTTTGAGGTCGTCTTTACTTGAAATTTTATGTTTCTTGATTTCTAGATCCAGCAGGTGCCATAAATTTTTAATTGGATTGATGTCATGCGATTGACGTGGGGTTTTTAATTGGCGAGGAGCATTGTAGAGTAGCCATTCACAGGTGAGGAGATTCGCTGTATGCTTGCGGTCATTGTCTTGTTGAAAAACGAATGATGCTCCCAAGCCAAGATTTTGGGCACTGATTTTTAAGTTATGGCGCAAAATGTCAATGTGTACTGTCATAATACCATCAATAAAATGCAGGTTGCCAATTCCATTAGCTGCCATACAGCCCCAAACTAAGACGCTGCCTCCAGCATGTTTTACAGTAGCAGTTAAATGTTGCTTTTCCAATTCAGTATTTGGCCTCCTCCACACATATCGTCGTCCATCACTGCCGAAAATATTAAACTTTGATTCGTCGGAATAAATAACTGTGTTCCAAAACTCTTCAGATAAATCAACGTGGGATTTTGCGAAATCTAACCTCTTTCTCCTATTTATTTCCGAGATGAATGGTTTCCTTCTAGCTGCCCTCCCATAATAACTTCTCTCGTGTAAAACATTCCGTACAGTCTGTACGCTGAAAGTCTTTTTTGGCACGAAGTGAAAGCAACATCTCAAGCTATCTGGGGTGCACTTATTTTAGGGTTTTTCTTAACCTTGTTAATAATGACACGTTCTTCTCTTGTAGAAAATATTCGAGGTCGTCCACTTCTAGTCTCATTTTCCGTTGATCCTGTTTCTTTGAACTTTTTTACAACATTTCTGACAGTAAATAAACTTATATTGAACTGCACTCCTATAGCACGATAAGTTAAACCTTCATTTCTGAGCCTAATAATCGTGTTTTTAACACTAACGTCCAACTCCTTCGATTTCGAAGTCATTTTACTGTAGTAATCGCAAAATAATGCATAGACACTTTTGGAGTAGTTTTGCAGACTTTATACCGGTAGAGTTCCTTATCAGTCGAAACACGTGACTTCAATGTAACTAAATTTGCATAGCAGCTAAAACTTTGCCAATACTTTTTTTTGTCATGCAAATTTTCGTTTTTGAAAGAAAAAAATCGTAGAAAATGCGAATTAAAATAAAATTTTTACTATTTTTATGTATCTAAGATGTCTTATGTTTAATTACGACAGCTAAAATTGCATAACATTTTATTTATTTGTCAATATGAATAAAATGTGTAAGGCATTATTGGTTGCCAATACTTTTTTACCCACAGTAAATTGTATATATATATATATATATATATATTCTGATGTGTAATATGTTAGAAATCTTTAATATTGGTTGCTTTATGTAAAAAAATTTCTGTTTATATATATATATAAGGACATAGTCTCAATAATTGAGTGTTTCTTAACACTCCTTCCTAATAAAATCCAATGTTTTGTATGTGATGTTGGCATTTAATATATAAAAAACACCTAAAGTAAGTATTAGGACTTGATGGCCGAGTGACTAGCATTCTGAGGCTGGGTGCCACAGGTTTCGGGTTCGAGTCCTGGTGGTGCCTGGATGCATGGATTCATGTAGAGGTTTAGAATGCATTTTAATAATATTAATCCACTTTTTTCATATTATGAATCCACTTTTTTTATTATTATAAATTAATTATTCTATATTTCTACATACATGCATACATCAATCCACAATGGCAGATAAATGCATTGCTTTAACTTTGAAAGGGTACACAATAATGCAACACATGATGAAGATGTTGTTTGAAGTCCTGTTTAAAATACTAATTTTCCATTCCACTCATACTCAGTCTAAAATTATGTTTGAATTAACTTTTAAAAGCAACAAACATTTGAAAAGAGTCGATTTCCTTTTTTAAAACTGCACTTGTTCTGCAAAAAGGGATTTCTGGGACCTCTTTCTCGGTATTTGTTCGACTGAAAGATCCCAAGTGGTGAGCGAAACATGGAGAGGGCTCAACTCGAGTGCCTTGTGAATGCCGGTGAAGCACGTTTAAACCGGAAATAGCCACGAGTGCGATGGATATGGCATTATGTAACACAGCCACCATCATAATACTTCAGGCAGTTGCTGTTGTTGTACAAAAGTCTCTCTTCTTTAAAGAGAGAACGTTTTGTATAAGTTGTCAGTAGATTCACGACAAAAAAAAAAAATCGATGTTGTTTTATTTTTTTATTTTTATAATAAATATCATATTATATCTGATTTATACGATGCAAATTGTTTTCCTTTTTGTGAATTTAAGATCTAATTTTCATCAAATTTCCATTTTATAATAAATACTATATTATATCTCATTTATATGATGTAAATTGTTCTCCTTTTTTGTGAACTTAAGATCTAATGTTCATTTTATAATAAATACCATATTATATCCCATAATAAATATGATACGATGCAAATTGTTTTCCTTTTTTGTGAACTTAAGATGTTATCAAATTTTCATCAAACTTATAATAAATACCATATTATATATTATTATTAATATAAATTAAACTACTATTTTATGTATATAATAACACATTTAATAGCCTTACTCGTGGCAATGTTCACCGATGGTGAACATTAGGTCTAAGGTTCAATCCGCTAGCGACTTTGTTGTAGACACTGTTTCAAAAAACGAGGAGACCCGAGATCGTTTGAGATGTTCAACATCTTGTCTCGTGAGTCGGTCTACCTGATGAAAGTTTTCGGATTTTCTTCCATACTATACGAATGTGCGGGTAGTTTCCCCTAAGAGTCTCCCCGAAAAGCTCTGCCCTCCGAGTCGGACTTCTACCTACGCGTGCTCCATCACAACAGAAGCTGCTACCACTCCTTCCCTCCTTGCATGAGACAACATGGGTTCTGGGACTTAGTCTAGATATTGCTGTACGCCAAGTGAGATAAGAAACAACATACATTAAATAATATATCTAAAATACATTTGCCTTTAAAACAATTAATATTTTTGTTTATTTGATTTTAAATTTATATTTTCCTAAATATTACCATTTTTACTACATATTTTAATAAAAATATAAACACATTTTCACATTAAAAAGTTCAAAAAACACATAATTCATTTAACGTATACAAAAATATGGAATTTATTGTTTCATATATAGATTTTAATATCAGTAATTTTCATTAATAAAATTAAAATTACCTCGTTATTAAATAAAAATTATGGATACATTTGTTTTGAAAAACTATTAAATTAAATCCTATTTAAGAAAAAGTAATTTTGGCACAATTTTTTAACTCTTGCTATAAACATAGGAATATTATTTCTAAAATGTATTGACGAATAGTTATAGTAATAAATTATTGCTTTTATACTTTCATTTAGAATCAGAATATTATTTAATTTGCCTATAGATTTCAATTAACTGAATATCAAAAAAATTTCAAAGCTACAGACAATAAAGGAATTTGAAAGCATCATAAATAGATCAGTAATATATAATATCACTCACATAAAAATTTTTCCTCTAATTAATTAAAATTTGTTTTATTATAATATATTTATTTATTAGGATTTATTATATTTTTTTTTTTACGTTTCTTTCTATTTATTAATATTGTTCTTTACATTTTTATACCAACATATATGTATATGTTTCGTTTCTTTAAATTAAAATTATTGTCCATTGGAAAACTATTTACTGTCCCTCTTTTAACAATGAAAACAAGAACTCCTCATATACTAGAATATAATGTTATGTATATAATATGGAATATAATGTTTCCTTAAATTAAAACTATTATTAGTTGGATATCTATATGCTGTCTGCCTTTCAACAATGAAAGCAAGAAACTCCTTATGTATAAGAATATAATGTTTTATTCTACTTCATAATAGTGGTTAATAAATATTATAAAACTGCTTTGTATAACTAAATAAAAAAGATTCAAAAAATATTCAAAGATATTATGATGAAATATAGTATAATATGTTACGTAGACAAACATAATAAGATTTTGAATAAATGTGGAGTATTGTCATACCCATAATGTACCAAATCTTTTCATTCGAAATATACTAAATGCTCTCAACGTTTTCAAATGAGGAATATAATTTCATTAAAGAATTTGTGAATAAATAAATTGATAAATTGTTTTCAAAAAAAAAAAAAAATAAAACAAACAAAAAAAAAAAATCAATATTTTTTATCTATTTTTTATAAAAAAATTTTATTAAAATATTTTTAAATATATCTTATTAAAATACTTAAATCATATAATAAATAAATTAAATAAATAAACAGTTTTGTAAATATATCGTCTGTAAAAATATTTAAATCATATAATAATTAAATAATAATAATAATAAATAAATCAAAGGTTTTGTAAATATATCGTCTGTAAAAAATTTAAATCACATGATAGTTAAAATAATAATAATAAATAAATAAAAGATTTGTTGTAAATATATCGTCTGTAAAAAATTTAAATCATATAATAGTTAATAATAATAATAAATAAATCAAACGTTTTGTAAATATATTGTCTGTAAAAAACTGAAATCATATAATAATTAAAATAATAATAATAATAATAAATAAAAATAAAAGTTTTGTAAATATATCTTCTGAAAAATATTTAAATCATATAATAATAATTAAAATAATAATAATAAATAATAAATCGAAGGTTTTGTAAATATATCGTCTGCTCAAAAACTTATATCATAAATAATTAAAATAAAACAATAAATAAATCATTTTTAAATTCTTTTTTTTTTTTTTAATTTTTCTTTTTAAAATGCAGTTTATTTAAATAAATTCAAAATGGCATCCAGTTTAACATTTCATTCCACAGATTCTTTGAAAGGAACGACACCTTTCCAAAATAAAAAACCTTGCCGTACTTTTGTTCGAACAGGAGATATTTTTAGGACCAATCAAATCAGCAGTCAGTATGCAGAGTTTCCTATAATTCTTCGAAGTCCTATGTCTAAACTCAGAAGCTTTGTTTGCCCCCACCCCCACCCCTCCCCATCAAAATAAATCGTCCGTTCGATGTTTTCGACGGATTACTCCATGTTCCAACACCATCAAAAGAACCCGAAGTGCTCTCGAACTTATATATCACAATCACTCAGCGTTTTCGTCTAGTTCTGCGAACTAGGGCAATAAAAAGGTCAAATAGAAAATTTTGACTCATTAATTTGCTTTCGATAGCAAAAGAGTAAAATATAATCAAATCTTTTCATTCGAAATATACTAAATGCTCTCAACGATTACATATGAGGACTATATAATTCATTAAAAATTCGATTCAATAAATTGCTTTCAATAGAAAAAGAATAAAATCTAATCAAACAAAAAAAAATGCAATGTTTTTTTATCTTTACTTTATTTGTTACTGTAAAAAATTCAATTTACCAAAAGTAAAATATTTTGTAAATAATAATAATAATAATAAAAATCAAATCTTTTGTAAATATATCGTCTGTAAAAAACTTAGTAAACATTATAAATAAAATATTAATAATAATAATAGTAAATGAAATCTTTTGCAAACATATTGTCTGCAAAAAACTAAAATATTATAAATAAAATAATAATAATAAATCAAATGTTTTGTAAATATATCGTCTGTAAAAAAACTTAAACATTATAAATAAAATAATAATAATAATAATAGTAAATCAAATGTTTTGTAAATATATCGTCTGTAAAAACTTAAAAATTATAAATAAAATAATAATAATAATAATAGTAAATCAAATGTTTTGTAAATATATCGTCTGTAAAAAACTTAAACATTATAAATAAAATAATAATAATAATAATAACAGTAAATCAAATGTTTTGTAAATGTATTGTCTGTAAAAACTTAAATCATATAATAAAAGTAATAATAAATAATGAATCAAAGCTTTTGTAAATATATCGTCTGTAAAAAAATTAAATCATGTAATATTATTTTTTCAAACAGCTACCCAATTTTTTTTCTTTTTCTTTTTGAATGCAGTTTATTTTTCAAGTGGCATCCACTCTAACATTACATTCTACAGAATCTTTGAAAATCTTGCTGTACTTTTTGTTCGAATAGGCGATATTTTTAGGACCAATCAGAACCGGCAGTCAGTATATAGGGTCCCTATCATTCTTCGCAGTGTCTTATGTCTAAACTGAAAAGCTTTGTCTGCCCCCCCATCCCCATCCCCATCCCCATCCAAATAAATCTTCCGTTCGATGTTTTCGACGGATTACTCCTGTTCCAACCCCATCAAAAGAACTCGAACTTATATATCACAGTCACTCAACGTTTCCTCTAGTTCTGCGAACCAATGCAATAAAGTAAAAAATATATATGTATTAGAACAGGACTATTGTAAAGACCTTCAAAAGGTCAAATAGAAAAATGAGACTCATTAATTTGATTTCAATAGAAAAATAAAATATAATCAAATCTTTTCATTCGAAATATACTAAATATTCTCAAAGATTTCATATGAGTACTATATAATTCATTAAACAATTTGACTCAATAAATTTTCAACAGAAAAAGAGTAAAATATAATCAAACAAACAAATGCAATATTTTTTTTTTATCTTTACTTTATTTTTTACTGTAAAAATTTTAATTAGCACAAAGGTAAAATATTTTGTAAAAATAATAATAATAATAAATAAATGTTTTGTAAATATATCGTCTAATAAATCAAATGTTTTGTAAATATATCAAAAAGTCTGTAAAAATCGTCTGTAAAAAAAACTTAAATCATATAACAACAATAAATAATAAATCAAAAGTTTTGTAAATTATATCGTCTGTAAAAAAACTTAAATCAAAGTGTAATATTATTTTTAACAACAATAAATAATAAATCAAAAGTTTTGTAAATATATCGTCTGTAAAAAAAAAAACTTAAATTTTTCTTATTTTTTCTTTTTTTTTTTTTTTCCGTTTTTTTTTTTTTTTTTTTTTTTGAATACAGTTTATTTTTCAAGTGGCATCCAGTCTAATATTCCATTCTACAGATTCTTTGAAAGGAACGACACATTTCAAAATAAGAAACCTTGCTGTACTTTTGTTCGAACAGGCGATATTTTTAGGACCAATCAGAACCAGCAGTCGGTATATAGGGTCCCTATCATTCTTCGCAGTGTCTTATGTCTAAAACTCAAAAGCTTTGTCTGCCCCCATCCCCATCCCCATGCCAAATAAATCTTTCGTTCGATGTTTTCGACGGATTACTCCATGTTCCAACACCATCAAAAGAACTCGAACTTATATATCACAGTCACTCAGCGTTTCCTCTAGTTCTGCGAACCAGGGCAATAAAATAAAAAGTATATATGTATTAGAACGGGACTATTGTAAAGACCTTCAAAAGGTCAAATAGAACCGCTCACGGATAGGAAGGCAAAAAAAAAAGAATAAAATGGCCGTTGAAAAAAAAAAAAAAAGAACTCTTCTCATTCGAAGAATAAAGGAAAAATACTGGGCTTCTTGCCAACAGAACCCTTCGTTGCCCTGTTTGGATGGGGAAAATACGTTGCAATCGATTTGCTAGAGTACGTGCAATGGACTTTACTACCAGGGTGTTTCGGTTAGGCATGGTAACCCTAACCGAATATCATCGAACAAAAGAATACAAAAAAAATAGAACGAATTCTTATTCTTTGTGAAGTCTGTGGGACTTAGATATAACCGCATAAAATTGTCGTCGTGAATATCTGTTCTTAAAATACGGATTAAGTTTTCACTATTCGATAAAAGGGATCGAATGTTTTCTGGGGGCGGGAGGGGGTGGAGAGAAAAAGGAAGGTTTCGGAATTCGTTGAAGAGAACTGGAACGAGGATTTCACGTTCGAAGCGTGTCTGCGAATAGAAGTAAGCGTTTGAATAGAGATAGAATAAAACTTTCACGTTTGGATTTTAAATATTTTTGGCTTATTTATTTGGGTTTTTATAAAGAAAAAGGTGAATGTTATTCTTCCTTTTAAAGTAAGATTCTTTAAGATTTCATATGATACCTAATATTTTGCGTTTACTTGAATATAAAACGTTGAAAGATTTCATATGTTTCGTTTTTCATTTTATTTTATAAATTCGTAGCTTCTATGTTGGTGTATGAAGAAGTAAAATATCGTAAAAGGAGGAAATAGCCATTAAATTTCGTGGAATAACATTATGCTTTCAATGACATATGCAAAGATTTTTTTTTTTTTTTTCATGGCTGTCCTGTAAATTAGAAAGTTTTTCGTTTGAGTCAATTTCTTAGCAAATGAGCAAAATGTGAATTAATAGTGCACACGTTAATTAATGTAATGGATGAAATAACTACTAAATTTTGTGGAATAATATTATGCTTTCAATGGCACATGCAGTTATTTTTTTCTCTGTAAAGCTTGAGCTGTAAGTTGTAAGTTGAGCCATTTTCTTAACAAATGAGCAAAATGTAAATTAATAATGCAGATAATAATTAATGTAATGGATGAAATAACCATTAAATTTTGGGAATGACATTATGTTTTCAATGACAAATGCAATGATGTTTTGGCTCTGCTGTAAATTTGAAAGTTTTTGACTTGAGCTATTTTCTTAGAAAGGGAGCAAAATGTAAATTAATAGCATTAATTAATAGTATTAATGTAAATTAATAATGCGAATAAATTTATTTACTAAACAATAAATAAAGGGACAAAATGCTATCGAACGAATTAAAAATAGATCTCGATATGCACAAAGACGAATGTTACTTTCGAATGACAGATACTAATATTTTTTTCTTTGTATATTAAAACATATATTTTATTATTCATAAGAAATAAATAGAAATTCATCGATCGTACTTGAAATTAATTTTATCTTTCTTGTGACGTTACTTTGCATTTAATCAAAATAATATTCAGATCCATAAATATCGAGATCAATTTTTATCACTTTATTCGTCTTATTTTGAATGAACAGAAACGTTTACCTTTTGCTAAAGAATGATTTTCTGGGAGTTGTATGGTGTGTAATGTATCGGTTGTCACGTATTTTAATTTATTTTCAAGATATATTTAACATGGAAATTTTTTTTAGAATATATTGAAATAACATTTTATTTGAAACCTTATAAAGTTACAGTTTAATTTTCATCTATTCAATTATTAACGTTATGAGTTTAATTCTCTTTCTTTTATTTACTGAATTTTTTTATATGAACGATTTTTATATGAATAGCAGATATAATTTTTACCGATATTATTTCAATAATTATGTGAATTTTTATTGCATTATTGCTTATTATGTTGAATTCTTTTCTCGTCAATTTTGCTAAAATAGAATTCTGTAACTGGTTCTTTTAATAAAACGGATGATCGTAAAAACAACAACAAATATTCTTCAATCTAATGTTTAAAAAGCTACTATAAAATGCAGTGGCTTTAAAAGTAAAGATACATTTTGTCTTTTGACGTTCACATTAAAAGGAGGGAAATAAAGATTAAAAACTTATTTATTTGAATTATACGAAAGTTTCATAAAATGTCCAATTACAATGACTATTACAATTAAACAATTACAATCCACTATTTTGAGACAATTACAATCTCCACTATTTTTTAAGAATTTAACATTTAAGTATATTGTCGAAAGTGGAAATCGTGAATGTCACCCTTTTTTAAACTTTGTGTGTAATTTTAATTAATGCTTGCCGTTCGTTGATAAGAAAATATTGGAAAAAAGGTTTGGTTTGTCGCTCTATTGTCATTTTGGGCACACTTTAGGCTAATTAGATCAGGACCTACAGTTTAAAGCGGATTACGAACCATTCACAAACATCCATGCCACTGCCAGAATTCGAACCTGAAGACTGTGGTACAAAACGCTAGTGCGCTAGCCAATTGGCCACCATTCCTTCCCAAATAAATAACAAGTATGCCAAAAAACTATTAGCCAAAAACAAACTTATGTTCTAGGCTCTTATAAATTTATTATTCCAACTAGCCTAACAGTCATAACTAACTAACTAAGCCTAGAACAGTCGTATATCATGTATAAAATAGACAAAAGTTTTAGGAGAAGTCGTTTATCCGATTTGTAAAAACAAAAGTAATCGGATCATTTTGTCTCACACTGATGTTGGTAGACTTCTTACTGTGTCTCGCAGTATAATTCAAAGATCAAATGCAAAAGTTTAGTTACAAGAAGACATGCATCAATATATTCTTGCAACTAAACTTTGTAGGAATTGTAATTCATGCATTACAATTCCTACTGAAGATCGTTTTCTTTATCTTTTCGCCCAAAGAAGAAAAACACTAGCATGACTCAAATAATTTTGCTGAAGCCAAGATCAGAATATTTGCTAGATTGGTATCTGGTAGTAGCCTTCGCAATCAAGTACACTATGCAAAACGACTCTATGTAATGTCTCCTTGATGACACAAAATGGCAGTTTATGTTGGACAAGAGAGTTCGTTACTTGGACTAGACTGCTATGGGTTTATGCACTCTTCACTGACCCATCGTGGTATACTCTGGAGAATCTCTCAGGAAGTGTACTCATTTGGAGAGTGCAGACACACTTGTAAAAAACCTACGAATACCATTTCATACGAATTTGTGTGATCCAATGGACCTCTAGTAATTCTCTACAATAAATAACATTACATAATTAGGAAATTTGCAGTTTTGAGTACATTTAAAGTTTATCTTGGAATTGATAATTTTTCTTTTCTTGCCTGCCTCCTGCTATAAAACTCATTTGTTTCTTCAAGTTAAAACTATCTCCTACGAATTTGTGTGATCCGAAGCCCCTCTAGTATTTCTCTACAATAAAAATAGCGTCATAAGTATCGAAACATGCGTCCTGATTTTTATTTCTAAAATAAACGGAAGGGATGGAGAGGAAAAAAAGACAATAGAAATGGACGATAAGCAGAAATATCTAAAAGTAGAACGAACGTGTCTCGTAAAGCCAAATCTTTGAACTGCAGCTTTTATCGCAGATTCGCTTAACGTAGCGGGGCATTGCAGTGCGGAGGTAATCCGCTTAAGATAAACGCTATAAAAAACAGAAAACGCGACTATCATTGTTTTCATTCCGCCGAATCAATACTCGCTGCTGCTTCGTGTCAAGGAAAACAGCGGAAGCCAGAAGCTCAATGAATTTTCAGGAGGTGGCTCCTCCAGACGTTTGTTTTTCGAGAAAATTCATCAGGGAGGAATGATATGGATTCTCGTATTTTCATTCGTTGCTCATCTTCACCTAAAGAGAATACAGTGTCATCTCTTGTGGTTTAACGCTGTTTGTTACTTGAGTTGTAATTATCAATAAAGATTTAAACTGACCTCAGCTCCACTGGGATGCAAAAACTGGGAAAGATTTACAAAATAGAAACATCATATCAATTGATGAAGTAGCTGATGCAAACCTGCAAATCTAAAACCTTCACAAGGGGTTTGGGTGTGAAATTAAGTTCATATTTCATATCGAATGGGACTTTGCTGTTTGACTTTGAAAACAAGTATATTTATTTGGCACTGAGAATAAAAAGTCGATCGCTATTTGTTACTAAAGCGCTATTATACGCTATTTGTACTTGAGTTGTAATTGTTCGCGAAGATTTAAAATAACCTCAACTCCACTCTGGTGGGCAAAATTGAGAAAGATTTACAAAAAGAATCATATCAATATGTGAAGAAGCTGATGCAAACATGCAAAACTAAAACCTTAACTAGGGGTGTGCGTGTTAAATTAATTTCTTCATATCAAATGGGCTGCAATTGCAGTTTGACTTTGAGAAACAACTATAGTTATTTACCACTGAGAACAAGAAATAGATGACTATTCACTAAATCGAAGTTCTTTTGAAGTGACTCCCGTTTCCTTCTAAAGCCTTTCCAGATTCGAAACATTCCCCCAAATGTTCGTTTGATCCCAGGCGTTACAGCTCGAACTCTAAAAACAAACTCCCTTATCTTCTCTTAAGCGACATCCGAACGACAGTACGAGTCGAGTCGAGTCACTACGAGGCGATTTCGATTCTAGTGTCTCCCTCTCACTGCGAGAAACAAGCCAAGTTATCTTTGGTTATGAGTGGCAGCTGGTTGTAAATGGGGTCCCTTTGATGTGCCAAAAAAACGACTCTTGTCGGAATGACGTCGAAAGACATGATTTTCTGGTAGGGGTTCTCTTGAACCTATTATAAATGGGTTCGCGAATGGGATTCATTCTAGTTTGGGGCCTTTCAAAGCTAGTCACCGAAAATTCTTTCATGTCTCACCGAAATCCGACCCTGTACGGGCCTCCAAAACTAATAAGTATTTTCTGTTTTCAGCTGATTGAAACAAACCGACTTTCAAGTCCAAGTAGAAATGTGAGTTGACGTCTGGATGTAGCTTCAGAAAAATATGTTGTTGTTTCTTATGCCACTTGGCAGACATCTAGGCCAAGCCCACGAACCCAAATGTACTCATGGTTGAAGGGAATCTGCCAGCCCATATGGCCTTAGTACACCATGGGACTGCTGAACCATTGAAGAAGAAGAGGAAATACTATACTTTACTCACACCTCACCCATGCACCCAGAACTATGAAGCGCTTGCCAGTTAAAAGGGTGAGGATGGAAAAATAATAAAAAGAAAAATTTAATAAAAAAAACTTTCAATTACAAAATTACTAGACATTAATTAATTGTAATACTGGAAAGAAAAATACGCTATTTTACTTCGTAACTAACACAAGCATGAGCGTAACGAAAAATATGCAATAAAGAAGGAATAAACAATGGTGATAAACCAGTGAAATAAAAAGGTAGGGCATGGGATACAAAATGTTATGACGGCTTTCATTATATTAAGAATGAAGTACTTTTTTTTGGAATGACTGAAAGAATGGTTACGGAGAATTCAATTATTTGAGGGGTAATAGTTTCTTGCTATCATTAATTGTTCATTTTCTTCTATGAAGGTCATTAAATTTATGATTTTCTATATGGTCTATATTATATTTATGTGTTACACGAAGTAAAAACGTTGATGAGAGGCCCTACCTATTTTAAGAATCATGACATTTAGTCATGATTCTGTAAGTGGACATGTAGTTGTATAGTGGAATTATTCTCCAGTTTTCCATGGGATCAAAAATCATCTGATAGATTGAATATTTTGAGGTATGCAGGGAATGTACCAAGACCACTTGTAAATATAATTTCCTTTCTTGAAAGAATTCTGCGATGTTTAGGGAGTTTGTGTGATTTCAAAAATTTTTCGCCCTATATTGCTATGATTTGAATTTCGTTGAAAAACCTGAAAGAGATAATTATTTAACTTACTGTTGAGTAATTAAAAAAGATACTGAAGGCAAGTTCTCCGTCTATAATGCTTGCTTTATAGACGGATATATGTGTTCTCATTGCCAATATAGCCTGCGTATGCTGTTATCCAAGTCGTTGTACGGAGTCATTGCTTACGAGTTTTTGCTGGATTTCTTCTGGTCATTAGATGAGCGGTTTTAGGATTAGGGATGGCAGATATACGTAATTGGTTCTGTCAAAATTGATACTGGATCATTTAGAGTTTCTGGTTAATCTTTTTTGATGCCAGGTTGTTCAGCTTGGAATATAGAATTGGTTCTGGAAAGTATTTGATATCATTCGGGAATTAATTTGTCATATTTGAAACACCAAAATGCACATCCTGTGCCGTTTCTGATTTGAAGTCATCTGTGAAAATATTAGTTGTAGAATTATAGTTGAAGTGGTTATGAATGGCAAATTTGAAATCCATGTAAAAATTTCTGAATGTATCCTGAAAACTTTTCTTTTTTTCTCGTAGTCATTTGGATTAAAATTGATGTCATGTATTGTGAACATTTTTCGACCTATTGGATTGGCAAGAAAGTTGTTTCGGTTTACATCATTTAAAAACATTACGAAAACGGAAAAAACCCTCTGGCCAACCCAATGCATACTGTCAGCAAATACGAAATGAAATCGCAAACTGCATGCTTATGTATTATTATATGATGCAAGATAACGCGTTTTGCATCTTATGACTCGACGGAAGTGTTTTTCTCTTTTCTTGAAACCTGTATGATTCAGACCATTGATGGTTCTCAGTGGTATACAAATTCAATGACATATTAGCAATGGGGTAAAATATTCTGTACACATGAAAGTAGATTCAGTCGTAACAGTGATTCTGGACGCTATCTTATCTAGAGAAGAGTTAGAACATGTATTCACATGCTGAATGTAACTGTGTTAGTAAACATATTATTATGATATTCTATCAGGGACACAGATTACTGTGATATTTTATCATAGATAGTTATGATATGTCAGAGTTACATTGTCAAAGTGACAACAAAATAAATAATAACATCATAATGACGTGATTCTTAACATATATTTCATGAAGATGCCTAAAAGAGAGAAACATCTTCGTTATAATATGGTGATTGGTAATTTTGATGGAGAAACAGATGTTTGATATATTAAAATTTGAACTTTGACAGTAAATTCATGGACCATTCGCTATATTGAATAGGTCCATATAACGAATTGAATGCAGATAGTATGATTCATGCACATTTAGAAACAGAAACCGTTAATAAATATTTTCTCATATGTTTGCTAACAGGAATGAAAAGGATTAAACTTGTAGAGTGAGTATATGAAATATGAAAGCCGAATAGCCTTTTGGAATTGGATTTCCTTTAGGCACGGTGTACACAGAATAGCACAATGTTCAACTAATTATAGAACTATGCCTGAAGATATATTTATAGATTAGTTGTTTGTAAACTGTGAACATAACTGTAACCGGAAACAGAACACATTGATTAAGTGAAAAGGTCTGGGTATTGGGTATGGGTATTGAAATTTTTTGAAGTAAGGGATTATTTAACTTCTATGTCAACTGTGAGTTCAATTTGCGAATCGAAATATATTTGTTATGAAAATGGTGTAAAATGTCTTGTATTCTATGCTGGGTATGGGCACGGTAAATATGCAGATCGAAAAACATTTATACATTTCCTTGTTTTAAATTAAATAAGAAAAAAACTTGTAAAAATATTAAAGAAATTAATCTAGAATTTAAAAAAATTTTGGAATAGAATCATGTCGAATTTTGATGGCTCTGCCATCAAATTTTACTAGTACTAGATTTAAGTTAATGAGAGAGAGTTAAGCTCATTCTAAAAATATATATTAATAAATATTCGTAATAATCTACTAGCTCTTTCCTTTGTATACTTGTTTATGTATGTGCTTAATTAATTCATATTTATATATTTTATATATTATTTAAACAAATCTATGGTAGTGCAACGTAGATCTACCTCCTCGTGGTGCACTCAGGCAACGTATAATACGGCAAAATGATCTACAAACATGCCCTACGCCATTGGGAAAAATAATAAATAAAAAGTAAAGAAATGTATTACTTGGCAAAGCTATCCAGGATGATATAGACGTCTTTATGTTATTTCTGTTCATTTCGTAAAGATATTTGTTTTTTCACATTTGTATTCGTACATTTTTCACTTTTTATCTGATTTTTTGTTCCGGAAGTATTTACCCTTCATTCAAGATCAGTTTTATTGATGAAGTTTCAATTTCTAATTATATATATATAATTATGCATATTTAATTTTATATTTTTAAATATAAGCAATGAAAAACACCATTCATAAAGCTATAAGGGTGAAAAACCAAGGCAATACAAAAATTTAAAATGAATTCTTCCATTTTAAATATTATACACAGCTTAAAAGAAGGGATTGTTAACATTACGTTTAAAAAACAATAATTTTCATTGAAAAATCAATATGTCAAACAAATGAAACAAAATCTCTTGTGTTCCATAAAACAATCTATATAAAAAAACAGATACCAAAGTAATTCAATTAAGCATAAATAGGCTAAAGGACCTTTTTTTCAACTGGTTATTCCTAAATGGATTTTTTCTATCTGTGGATTTTTTCTATCTGCATTTCTTTTTTTAATCATCTTCTCCTGTATTAGTGGCTTCTCCTCAGTAATTCCACGATGATTTACCTAAGAGATGGTAGGAATAGGATAACAGCTCCGTGGTAACTGTTAAAAATAATGAGTGCATTGACATGCAATGGCTCACGTTTCTTTTATGTTCTGATTTGCTATTTCATGCCATTATTCTTTTTTCAGAAACATTTGTTCTCCATTCACTATCAGTTTCATTGATTAAGCTTCAATTTCTATGTGTATAATGATTATAGTAATGCTTTTTAAAATATCAGCAATGAAAAATTTATATTTATGCAAATATTGTACTTTGCATTACAAAATGAAAAACCACTATTAAAATATCTATAAAGTTGAAAAACGTTAGAAATTTGGCAAAACAAAAATTGGAAAGTTTTAATTTTTTCCATTTTAAATAATATATGTTGCTTAAAAGAAGTTATTTTTAACACTACATGTTTAAAAAGTAATAATTTTTCAATAAAAATCAATATATCAAAACTGTTTGACGAGCTATTTGACTCAATTGTACACTGATTATTATAACAATAATTAAATGATAAAATTCCATACATTTACAAAAATCTGCTTTAATAATTATATACGTTTAATTTTATATTGATTTTTAAATATGAGCAATGAAAGAAAAATTTATGTAAATAGTGCATTTTGCATTACAAAATGAATATCCACTATTCAAAAAGCTATAAGTTGAAAACCATTAGAAATTTGGCAAAAACCAAAAATTGAAAAGATTGAATTTTTCCATTTTAAATATTATATGTAGCTTAAAAGAAGGAATTTTTAACACGACATATTTAAAAATCAATACATCAAGCAAATGAAAGGATATCTTTTGTGTCTCGTAAAACAATCTATATAAAAAAAACAGATACCAAAGTAATTCAATTAAGCCTAAATAGGCTAAAGACCTTTTTTTCAACTGGATATTCCTAAATGTAATTTTTCAATCAATACATTCTGTATTTCTTTTTTAATCATTTCCTCCAGTATTAGTAGCTTCTCCTCCGTAATTCCACGATGATTTACCTAAGAGATGGTAGGAATAGTGATAACAGGGCCATGGTAACTGTTAAAAATAATGAGTGCATTGACATGCAATGGCTCACGTTCCTTTTATGTTCTGATTTGCTATTTCATGCCATTATTTTTTTCGAAACATTTGTCCACCATTCACTATCAGTTTCATTGATTAGCTTCAATTTCTGTATATACACTGACTACCAATAAGTATTTGGACACCTATGCAAATGACGATATCTGCAGCCCTGGGTACGTCACAGACTCCGCCGGTATATATCGTGTAGGAAACAGCATCGGCATTAGTCGTATGCAAGATGCGGCGCAGTTCGAGCTCTCTGATGTCGAGAAAGGTATAATTATCGGGTATCACAAATGTGGCCGATCCTTAAGGGACATATCTAGCGATCTGAAGTACCCAAAATCGACAGTGGCCTATGTGATTAAGAAGTGGAAGATGAGCGGTGATTGTCGGAATGTGCCCCGAGTCGGCAGACCAACGAAACTGAGAGATAGAGACCGACGAGTGCTCACCAGAGAAATTCGGAAGAACCGCCCCCAACCGATGGCCCTCATCCGTGAGGAGTTTCAACAGGCATCCAGGAGTATTGTTTCAATGAATACCATCCGTAAGGAAGCACATCTGCATGGTTTTCATGGTCGTGCTGCTGCCCATAAGCCTTTAATCACAAAGTCCAACCGCGCTGCTCGGTTAATGTGGTGCAAAAGCACATCGAAATTGGACTGTAGATCAGTGGAAACGGATTCTTTGGAGTGACGAATCAAGGTTCACCCTTTACCGTTCGGATGTCAGGGTCTGGGTCTGGCGTCTGCCTGGAGAACGTCTCCTGCCAGAATGCATTGTACCAACAGTCAAGTTCGGCGGAGGTGGAATTATGGTCTGCGGGTGTTTCTCCTGGTATGGACTGGGACCTTTGGCCCCAATTCATGGTAAGCACAACGCCGATGCCTACTGCACTATTTTGGATGACAGTGCTTCCTACGTTGTGGCAGTTTTACGGTTGGACCCCTGTTACTTTCAGGACGACAATGCCAGTTGTCATGTTTCGACGTTAACCAAGGCTTGGTATGGTGCCAATGGAGTTCATCGAATGGACTGGCCTGCCCAGAGCCCAGATCTCAACCCTATCGAGAACCTCTGGGACGCGTTGCATCGCCGAATTCAGGGGTGTACTACCCGTCCAAAATCGGCGAAGGAACTTCTATGTCTTCTCCCAGCTGAGTGGAAGAAAATACCACTAGCTGTCATACAAAGACTTGTGGAAAGTATGCCCCGGAGCGTTCACGCTGTAATTGCCTCTCTTGGAGGCTCTACCAACTATTGATTTTGAATAATGTTCGTTTTTCTTTTCTATCACAGGTGTCCAAATTCATATTGGTAGTCAGTGTATAATGATGATTAGTAATGATTTTTAAAATATGAGCAATGAAAAAATGTATAGTTATGCAAATATTGTACTTTGCATTACAAAAATGAAAAACCACTATTAAAATACCTATAAGGTTGGAAAACATTAGAAATTTGGCAAAACAAAAATTTAAAAGATTTAATTTTTCCATTTTAAATAATATATTTAAAAAAGTATTTTTAAATTACATATTTAAAAGCAATAATTTTCATTCAAAAATCAATATATCAAAACTGTTTGACAAGCTATTTGACTCAATTGTACACTGATTATTATAACAATAATTAAATGATAAAATTCCAACACATTTATAAAAACAAAAAATACATTTAATTTTATATTGATTTTTTAAATGTGAGCAATGAAAGAAAAATTTATACAATATTGCATTTTGCATTAAAAATGAATAGCCACTTTCAAAAGCTATAAGTTGAAAACCATTAAAATTTGGCAAAAACCAAAAATTGAAAAGATTGAATTTTTCCATTTTAAATACTATATGTAGCTTAAAAAGAAGGCATTTTTAACACTATTTAAAAATCAATACATCAAGCAAATGAAAGGAAAATCTTTTGTGTCTCATAAAACAATCTATATAAAAAACAGATACCAAAGTAATTCAATCAAGCCTAAATAGGCTAAAGACCTTTTTCAATTGGGTATTCCTAAATGGATTTTTTCCATCAGTACATTCTGTATTTTTTTTAATCATCTTCTCCTGTATTAGTGGCTTCTCCTCAGTAATTCCACGATGATTTACCTAAGAGATGGTAGGAATAGTGATAACAGGGCCATAGTAACTGTTAAAAATAATGAGTGCATTGACATGCAATGGCTCACGTTCCTTTTATGTTCTGATTTGCTATTTCATGCCATTATTCTATTATTTCTATCTCTGCACGTGACTGGCAACGATCTTTCCAGCAGACGAACTTTTTTCGCCATAGTTTCTTTTTATTCGAATTCTCTTCCTAGAATTTCCCAAAATCGCGCCAAAAAAAGGGAGTACGCTGAAAAATCTTCTTTTGGCCTGTCAGATACTAAAAGGAATAGAGTTTAACAAAAAAAAAAATCTAAGAAAAGGTTCTAAAGGAACATTTTTTTTCGTTGCTTCCACTTTAGTTTGGAATGTAAATCAGCTCGCCATGTTTCCGAAATCACAGGAAATTCATTTTTGATTGAAGACAAGCTGCATCTCTATAAAAGAGTTATTTGTACTTTTTTTTTTTTTTTTTTTTTTTTGCAATCTCTAAATCTTCTCGGAAAAATAAAATTTTTTTTTTCTTTTTCCAATTTTTGATTCGAGGGAAGCTGTTATTTTCTGATTTATCATTTTTTAATCCGTTTTTTAAAATAGCTTTATTTTGTATCATATAAAAGGCTAATTTGAAAAAGGTTTCATCTATTTGAAATTTCCGAATTGCTTTATTAGTTAAATTGACTTTTTTTCTCACATATAAATTAGAGGTAATGGGTTTTTAATTCAAGGAATTTATTTTTTTCCTTCCAAAACTGCAGTAATTATTTTGTAATGTATATAATTATTTCCTTAGATTAGAATTTTAAGAAGTTGGTTAATATTTAAATTTGTTATAATTTTTAACAAATAATAAAATTTTTAGAGCCAATTCAATTTGGTTTTTTTTTTTTCCATCAGTTAATTTAATTTCTGCCTTAGAACACATATCATTTTTAAACCCTTTAATTTTAATAATTTAATAAACTTTTATTTATTTCCATTCTTTGCAATTCCACTAATAGTTAAGGCAATTAAAAAAATTCCTATTTTTAAATATAATATTTTGCGTATATTTAATCTCTTTGTTATATATTTGAATGACATAATTTAATTATCCTTGTACGAATTGAATTTCATATCATTAGTCTTATTATGTGGGCCTGATAGATGAGTGCACAGCGATCTGGTTCTGGTTGCCACATGTTTCGTGTTCGAGTCCCGGCGGTACCATGGATGTTTGTAATGGTTCGGAATCTACTTTAAACTGTAGATCATGGTCTAATACTGTGGTCAGCAACCTGCGGCTCTTTGGATGTGAAGCTGCGGCTCTTTAGTTCCATACGCAAATGTTATTTATTTTATCAAAAAAACATTTAAAAACGTTTAAACATGCATGTACGTAACGCAACAAAAGTGGACAGCTTTAAAAGAAATGCCGCGAGTTGAGGCACTTATATTCGACGCATGGAATAGTCATCCAGATTGCTACAGTGAGGTGAAGAAGTTGGCATTTGGAGTGCTGACTATCTTCGGATCGACTTGTTCGTGCGAGCCAGCGTTCTCTTGCATGAATATAATTAAAAGTAAAGTAAGAAGCCAACTAATAAATGAAAATTTAGAGTCGTGTTTGAAACTTAAAACAACAAGTTATGAGCCAAATTTATCCAAACTTTCTAAAACCATGGCAAAGCCATCGCTCCCATTGAATTTGTTTGCTCAATTGTTTGTTTTTGAAGTAAAAGTTACTGTAGTAAGTAAATGTTTAATTTTTTACTTAAATAATAAGTAATTATCTAATATTGCCATATATATATATATTATCTAATTTGTCGTGAAAAACACTACTAATACATGAATAAATAGATATTTTTTCTTATGAATAAATAGATTAGGTTTTTTTATTAAAAACTTTATTTATGCGAGTACTAATTATTGTTGTCAAGAAAAATTTTGTGGCTCTTTAAAAACTTTGAAATTTTGTAAATTGTAATTTTTTACTCTTCCGACTCAAAAGGTTGCCGACCCTGATTCTAATATGACTTTTAGTGAGGATGACAGCCCTACCCCTTAAAAAGCATCTCAACAAGACAGGAAATGTTTTTAAGGGGTAGGGTTGTCAGCTCCAAGCCTAAAAGTCATATTAGACCATGATCTGTAGGCAGATCATGTAGCACTTCTGTAGGCATATCTTCCTGTAGGCAGACGTAACCTTTTCCAACCATGGGATTGGAACGGCAATGAAGAAGAAGAAGTCGTTTTTTTTGTTCTAATGCAGTTGGCAAACACTTAGACAGCTTGGTCTTGGATGCCTTAAGGCAAGCCCTGCACAGACGTAACTCACTTTGCATTACCCAGGGGGCACGTGTAACTTGGAAGATAAGCTACGGACGCGGATCAACAATGCCCCCTGCAACGCTCTACGATCCTATTAGGACCGGGACCTACGGTTTAAAGGGATTCCGAACCACTACAAACACCCATGACACCGCCTGACTCGAACACGAAACCTATGGTACCAACCGCCAGAGCGCTAGCCACTCGGCCATTCAGGCCCAAGAAGAAGTCTTATTATATATTATTACGCATTGCTGCCCATCCAAAATGCAGCATATAAAGGAAGCATATAAATGACATGGAATTTGCACCATTCATAAATAGGGGGGGGCAGCTAATCATTAGCATTTTAGCACAAACACACATCATGGGCCACAAGTACTGCAGAAAGAGGTAACAGAATGTTTTTATGAAATAGAAAGGCATTTTCATACATTCATTTTTTTTCACTGTTGTTGTTTCTGATCCTCTATAGCAGGGGTCACCAAACCATGGCCCGCGGCCAAATCTGGCCCGCCAGTGTCATCAATCCGCCCCGTTACATCGAATAGCTTCCATTTATTATTATTTTTTTTAAACACAGAATGACAAACTCGGTTTTATTCATTTGCTAGGTAAAGCTTAATGACAAGCATAATACGCAGAAAATTTAACTTAAGCATAACAACTAACAAATAATTGAAACGAATCCCACTAACATTATAAGCTAGGGAACATCCCGCGGTAGTTATGATGGGGTAAAGAGTATCGCATATGTATGTATATCGATATTTGGAATATATATATCCTGAATCAAACATAAACCTGCTCGCTTAGAGTGCGTATTCAGCGACTAGTCTAGAAATGATAGATAATGGCAGAAATTTTTTTTTTAATTTTTCTGGTTTTTTTAATTTTTTAGGTTTTGACCCTTGGTACTTACTTGAGTAAACAGTATGAACCTGAAGCCGAAAAGTTTGGAGACCCCTGCTCTATAGGGTCTAGCTATTAAAACAAATCCATAAGTCAATAAACCTCTGAAAAAAATCCAAGAATAGAAGTTCAGAAAACCCTCGTCCAAAGTAAAAATCCACACAATTTAAAATACGAGCAGGTGAAGCTTGAGCAATCTTACACTTGGTGCCAAAAATATTCCTTTCTTGCCCATAGATGAGACTCCTCTAGTGTCCACTGGCAAAACGTGATAAGCAAGTTTGTTGGATTCTATGGCAGGCTCCCAAAAAGCAGAAACCTCCAGGGCGATCTCTCGAGTACTAGTCATGTGCTGGAGGGGCATTCCAGATATCCACAATTGTCTTGAATGCATTAATTATCTATTAATTAATTAATTGTTTTAATTAATATAACAGTGGGGTTGACATGTTCGTAGGCTGACACATAGATGGCGCTACTAGTATTAAATCCATATGAGTTTTAGTGAGCCTTAACCTTCAAAAGACACGTGTATAAATTTGACAGCTGTTGCACTATTAGTATGTGAGTTATAGCATTTTTAGGGAAGCAACTTTTTGTTGGTTTGAAAAAATGGATAAAAAGGAATTTGCATTGCATAATAAAGCATTGCTTTTTGGCGAAAAAAAATACTATTGAAGCCAAGGCTTGGCTTGATAAACATTATTTTTACTTTTCACCAGGAAAATCAACCGTAGAGAAGTGGTTTGCTAAATTTAAACGAAGCGAAATGAGCCCCGAGGACGATGCACGCAGTGGACGCCCCAAAGAGGTTGTTACCGACGAAAACATCAAAAAAAGTCCACAAAACAATTTCTGATAACCGTAAAGTGAAGTTGATTGAGATAGCTGAGACCCTAAAGATATCAAAGGAACGTGTTGGACATATCGTGAATGAATATTTGGATATGCGAAAGCTCTGTTCAAAGTGGGTGCCGCGCGAGCTCACAATCGACCCAAAACAACAACGAATTGATGATTCTAAGCAGTGTTTGAAGCTGTTCAATCGTAATAAACCCGAATTTTTGCGTCGATATGTGATAATGGATAAAACATGGCTCCATCATTTCACACCGGAGTCCAATCGACAGTCAGCCGAGTGGACTGCACGTGATGAACACTAAAAATGCTATAACTCACATACTAATAGTGCAACAGCTGTCAAATTTATACACGTGTCTTTTAAAGGTTAGGGCTAACTAAAAATTATATGAATATAATACTAGTAGAGCCATATATGTGTCAGCCTACGAACTTTCAGTCTACCTGTTATTAATTACTTTAATGCGAAATTACATTATTGTTAATTATCGTTTTCTTAAAATTTTAATTATTTTATTAATCTATTTTATTTCAACCTTTTTGTTTTTAAAATGTGTCCTTACGAATGATTAATAGATTAATGATTAATTAAAGAATTATTTTACGTTAAATAATAATCATAGTAAGAATAACCTAAATAAAACCAGTTTCAACTAATGATTCATTTTTCGAATTTAACATTTTGTAGAATACACAGGGCAAATTATTGCCCATAAAATTCTTCCAACATATCATAAATCATTCCTAATCATAAACAGTGTCTTCTGCTTATAATAAAACTTATCTTGAAGAGCTTTATCTAGTTTTGGAGGATTCTGTGACACATTAATAAACATAAATCAGGAGTTTGCGAACTAGTGTCCGTTTTATTAATACTTCATAATTGTTGGCTAAAATCGATTAGAAGATGCCTTTTCAAATTAATATTTTTAGTACCTTATTTATTTGTACATTTTTTTACAATTTGAGAACAATGCCTATAATATATTAATATTTGTTAGCATTTCTTTATACAATAATTCTATATTAGATGAAACTTAAAAGTACTTTCATACTAATATTTTTTTATTTTTTTCTTTCTAATGCAGCTGGCAAACACTAGATGCCTTAAGGCAAGCGCTGCACAGACGTTACTCACTTTGCATTACCCAGGGGGCGCGTGTAACTTGAAAAATAAGCCATGAACGTGGAGTGACAATGCTCCCGCAACGCTCTACGGTCATATTAGAGCGGGACCTACGGTTTAAAGTGGATTCCGAACCACTACAAACATCCACGACACCGCCGGGACTAGAACCCGAAACCTGTTTTTTACACCGAGTGCCAGAGCGCTAGCCACTTTAAAGTTATTCTTATTCATTCAGGCCTCCTTTCATACTAATATAAAGTATACAAAAGTTTACCTCTTATAGATGTCTTCTTGCAAATCGATCTAAAATTTTGTAAAATAATTAAAAAATTAAACATATGTTTATTTTTATTTATTTATTGAATAATTGTTTTTATGCCAAATGCCAGACATTTTGATTTGGTTACAACATATAATAAATAAGAAGAAAATTCAGAGTTACACAGTGTTGTACTGCTGAGAGCCTACTGCAATTTATAACTGACATTCACGGACGAGGCATTAAGGAGTGGCATCCTCTCCTTCAACCTCAAGGAAAATATATTCCGGCCTACGGATTTATCATATCACCGAAATCAATACGAAATTTTTCACCTGTACTCACTTTGGCAGTACGTATACTAAAAATACTATCGGTATACAGTTAAAAAAATAACTTATTATATCTCTAACTTCTTCATTGATGCAGCAGCCCCATGGTGGGCCAAGGCTGTTTGCCTAGCTCGCAGATTTCACGACAGGAGATGGTTCTTTTTAAGGGGTAGGGTTGTCAGCGCTACTCCCAACAGTCTAAGTCATATTAGATAGGGACCTACAGTTTAAAATGGATTCCCAACCGTTACAGACATCCATTGCATCGTCAGGACTCGAATGCGAAACCTGTGTCACCGAGTTCTAAACGCTAGTCACTCCCATCAGGTCAACTCCCAATAACATGTTTCTGAAAACAACATATTACCAACGATTTAGAGCGTAAGTTATAATACATCAAACGAGGTTATCTATTGGTAGTTAAGAATTGGCTTTGAAATGAAATTAGGTTTGAAATTTGAGCTGTCTGCTGAAACATGTTGAACCATTAATTATTTCAGACGAAATAATTATCAAAATGATATTAAAGTTAATATCTTAAATTACTAATACATTGTATATCACTTACACTTTATAACAATCTGTGTAATTTCAGTGCTGATATATAGAATTAGATTATGAACTAATCGCCCATAATTTATTTATGGCTTTAAAGATGTCTATTTATTATGTTTAGATAATTAAGTCATGTAAATATTATGACCAAAAAATATTAATATATTTTGAATATTTTTCAATACTTAATAATGCATATAAGTCAATTATTAATACTGTAACATATAGAAATGTTCCAATAACTAAATGCCATGTGTATACAAAATACTTAAAGAGGTATTTAATATTTATATTCTTAAAAAGTATTTTACTTGATGTGTAAATTTTTATAACTAACTAAAACTGTTTTATTTCTCTAATTTAAACATTTAAAATGATCAAGTACTTAAATCTCAAAGTTCAAAACAATTAAATTACCCTACTTTTACGAACAAAGTTTTTAGAACGTGATGTAATGGCAGAAATAGCTTTTCTGTGTTCTTGGAAACGTTTATTTTCTTAAGTTTTTTTTAGTCTTAAATGTTTTGGACTGTCTTTATTTTTACTTTTTCTAGTAGAAAAGTCACTCTAGCATTACATTATTAAAAAAATTATTATTTTTTATTTGCTTTTTAAATAAAAATACATTTTTCAGATAAAAATTATACTTTTCCATTTCATCCATATGGATTAAATAACAGAAAATAAAAACTTTAGAATAAGGTTTTGAAGATCCATTTCTTTATATTCAGAGATTTCTCATAATTATACATACATGGCATCTGAAAACTGTCTTCGAAAAAAAAATGATAAAAGTATGATAAGTTAAAAAACAATTATTCCTGTTAATTCATGGTCAGTACTTAAAAATTTTAATATTAAAAATTTAATGATAAATGTATTAAATAATTAAGTATAATTTTTGTAAATCGTATAATCGCTGTAAAACTCGTTTCTTTGCTAATATATACATATTGCAGAAAAAGCCAACATAGGAAAAAAATTTCACATTTACTTTTCAATTTATAAAAAAAAAAAAAAACAGATACAAATTTGGATAGCTAGATACGGACCTAGCAATGACATTATACTAAAACTTTTTGTGTTTTTATAATTATAATTTTAATTAATAATAATAATAATTAGTTAATAATAATATAATTAATAACAATTTTTTATTATAATTTTATAATTAGGTATAATTTTTATAAATCGTATAATCGACTTAAAACTCGTTTTATTGCTAATATTTGCAATTAAAAAATTAAAAAAAAATTAAAAAAAAAACAGATACCAAATTCGATAGCCATACGAATAGCCATATCTTACGGATTTAGCAATGGCTTTATACTAGAACTTTATTTGTATTTAGTTTTGTAAATTTTCGATATAAATTAATTTAAATTTGATATAAATTAACTTAAATTTTTATTTACAGAAAATATATTGTCCTTTAGCTTTGAGATTAAAGTGTTACGGCACTAATAACAGAATACAATGTAAACATATTTTAAAAATCGTTAATTATACAAGTAAATTGAGAAAAATGCATGGGTTAATCAATTCAGATAAAAATTATTTTTTAATTACATTTCAATGGATTAAATTAAATAAAACACAAATAAGTATTTGAAGAACCGTTTCTCCATATTTGGAGATTTCTGATAATTTTGCATACATGACTGACTGTATTCAAAAAAATTAAAGAACTACGATAAGTTAAAAAAATATTATTATTCCAGTATTATTAAATTATTATTCCAGTAGTACTTAAATTTTAATATTAAAACTATGATAATAAATTTATTAAATAATTAAGTATAATTTTTGTAAATCGTATAATCGCTGTAAACTTGTTTCTTTGCTGTTATATATATGATGCAGAAAAGCCAACATAGGAAATTTCAAATTTTTCTTTGTAATTAAAGATTAAAAAAAAAAAAAATATTGAATTTAATGAAATCAAATTTTAATTTGCATACCAACTCTTTGAGAAACTCCTTTTAACCCTTTAATTAAACTTTTAATTTCATGGTGGAAAAAAAATTTTTTTTCTTTTTGATGCATCATAAATATATCGAATAAGCCTCAAAGAAACTAATTCATTACTAGATTTTATTTTCCTATATTTCTATTTCTTCAATAAATTAATTATTATTTTGCCTAGGTTAATATAATTGGATCTTCGCATAACATCAATAGATGAGTTTATATATTAAATTATTTCAGTTTTACTAAATATTTGTTATAAAAATTGATTTTCAGAAGAAATTTTTAATTTAGCAAATTTTAAGCGCTGTTTGAATATGAAAAATAATATTGTTTTTTAATCATATGTACAAAGTTCAGAGGTGACACAAGCCCATGTTTTTTACGAAGAAAGAAAAAAATGATGACCAAGTAAAAAAAAAAATTATATTAAATCGTAAGGTTATCTCAAAGGTTAGTTCATTAATTTATTGCGAGATATTTTTATTAAAAATCCTGCAAAAATTTTATTCATTTATGAAATAAAAGAGAAATTTAAAATTTTTTATTATTGTTGTGACTGTTTTACCATTTTTGTTGTTATTGTGACTGCATTACTTTTTTTTGTTGTTGTTGTTATGACTGCTTTACTTTTTTTGTTGTTGTGTACTGTTTATAATAATAATAATATAGCTTTTGTAATCATATGCACAAATATGATTCAAGTTCAGTTTCTTAGAAAAAGAAAAATATGTATCAACTAAAAATAAATTACATTAAAAGTAAATTTTTGTAAATCGTTTTGAGACTACTTTTTTGTTGTTAATACTACTTTTTGCAAAAGCGAGAAATGACAATTTCATAATTTTTCTTTTATAAAGAATTTTTTAAACATTTTGATAAGAATATATAATTTAAAGAAATCAAATTTTATTTAATCAATAAATGTTTGTGTTAAATGTGTATTACTTTTAAACTTTGTATATTTCATGCATTGTGAATATTGTTAAATTCCAACAAAATTTTTTGATGCATTTATGAAAAAGAAGCAAAGACAAAATTGAAAGATTTTTTGTGTTTGTTGTGACTATTTTTACTTTTTGTTAGTGTTATGTATTTTTGCAAATGAGAGAAATGATAATTACCATACTTTTAGTTAAACAGATTTATTTATTTTATTTGAAAAATTTTTAATTTAAAGTCAGCGTTTCTTTAAATTAATAAGTTTTTGTGTTATAATCAGTTTTACTTATCACTTTTTTGTTATATTTCAACATAAGAAAGTGAATTAAAAATAGAAAAAATATAAAAGGAACCTCAAAGGAAATAAAATTAGATCCTATCTGTAGTAACCAGCTGAATAAACTTCATCTATACAAGCTGTTTAAATAAAAAAGCATGGAGATAAAATGCTTATTTAATCTAAATCTAATTTGCCTGAGAAAAAAATTTTTTGTCTTTTATATCTGTTAACGAAATGGTCTGTCAGCTCCTTTCAACCGGAATTTGTATTTATTACTTCCTTGTTATCATTTTTTGTTGTTCTACATTATCTAGTTTATGAAGAAAATAACTGTATTCGTCTGAAAACATATATTCATTTTCATTTATATAAACATCTAAGATATATTAATATAATGTTTATATGTTTATTAAATTTTTTGCAACAGGCTTTACACATCAAAATGAATATTTTCTTTATTATTAAAATGGTTTGTATAATCATTCAGATCACATTTACGTAAACTGTCATTAAGTCACAAAAAATTAAAAACATTAGAAAAATATTTATTCTATTATAAAACTGAAATTAATTTCAAGAATTCAAAAATTCGAATCATTTGAGCTTAGCAACAGTCATAAAAAATTAAAAGTTTATTTCTTCTATAACATCAAAATTTTTTATTATTTCATAAAAATGAAAATTATTTAAATTAAAAGTTTGCCTAGAGAAAAAAATATTTTTTTAATCACATTTTTAATCCCATTTGCTTGAATTGAAATGGTCGAATCAACATTTTTCAACTGACGAATTTGTATTTGTTGAATCCTTGTTAATCATTTTAGTTGCAACGTTGATTGAATCACATTTAGTTGAAACGTTGATTAAATCACATTTAGTTGAAACGTTGATTGAATCACATTTAGTATGAAACGTTGATTGAATATTATTTAGTTGAAACGTTGATTGAATCACATTTAGTTGAAACGTTTTGAATCATATTGATCGAATTACATTTAATTTAATGGTGATTGAAATCGCCTTTATTGAACCCTATTGATCGAATTATATTTGATTGAATCATATTGATCGATTTACATTTGTTTGAGTCATTGATCGTATCACATTTGATTGAATCATATTGATCGAATCACATCATTTGTTTGAATTGCATAAATATAAAATAAAGAAGTAGGGATAAATAATGATATATTTTTATTTCATGAAATATTGTAAAATTATCAAATGATTTGGACATTGTCTTTTGGCGATTATCATCAAGTATATCAATCACTTTAGCTCTTAATTTCTAATTGTGCGGGTAATTGACATTGAATAAAAATTTAAAAACAAATAATTGAACATAATATCTGAATTCTTGATTTGGAATATTGACAAATTCTTAGCTTGCACTATAATGAATTACTTATTGAATGTCAATCATTTGAACCAATGCTGTGAATTACATCCTCCAATGAAATCAGTTGGATATAATAATATAAGTAAGATGGAATTTTTCAATGACTTTTCTCGTTGCACCTGGTCATAGATAAGAAGACGTTTTGACGGCAGAATGTACTTTACGTTAGGAGCTCAAGGATGATTTCAATGACTTAGAGTTATCTTTAACATGTTACTTGATTAGAACATTTTTGTCATAAGTATGATCAAATGGTTCCATTGAGCATTGAAAAAAGTTTTAATTCTTTTCATAAGTCTTGTGGAAAGTTAATAACTTGTAAATTTATTTTAGATTTATAACTAGGATGCATTTCCCACTTCTATATTAAGAATGTAAATATATCAGACCTCGAGAAACAAAGAATTTAGTAAGTCCAGAATTCTGGAACTAACTTCTAGTTCATTAGATCTTCTAGTTTATTCATATATCCAACTGGTTTCAAATGTTATTTTTAGACAAAATTTTTGTTTTCGTAAGATCTTGGAAGAAAACAATATTAGTTATTTTTTTCTCATACAGTCAACAATAGAAGTTTTTGCATACTTTACGTTATTACCAATTGGACGTCCGTTAGCTTTTCTCCCTAGCGCGCATGCTCAGTTTCCTTACAGAGCATGCGCGCTAACAAAAACTAACGGAAGTCTAAATTACAATATTAATGCAAAAACTCTTATATTAAGCCAAATCATAAATAAATTATTTTGTTTAAATAATATGAGTATATAGAGCTGTTTTTCTCAAAACAATAGAATCTTTTTATGTAGTAGCCAGTTGTGATGTTGTATATTTAAATCTGTTCAACGGATTTCAGCTTATTTATAGTTATATTCTCGTTAAATTTATGGAATGGAAATGATTTTAAAGTATTATTGGAAACATTTAAAAATGGAAAGCCATATGGTGAGTAATTTTAAATAATAGATACGTCTTTTTTAATTTTTTCTCATTTTTCAAAGACACTTTCAAAGAGCCTTATGTATAACTCAAAAGTATTCTTCTCACAATAATCATGGTGTTTCCAATGCTTTTAAGATAGCTTTGTTGTCATCACAAATCTTCCGGGTTAAAACTATATCAGCTGAATATGAATATGAATAATTACAATCACACCGTAATTAGAAGTGTAATTCTAAATATAATGATTTTAATGCAGCATTTCCTATATATATTTACATTGTGCTACCAACAAAAAAGATGGATAATAAATGAAAAAGGCTGAAATCCTAAATAAATGATAACAATGCAATTCTAGCTTAAAAATAATACATGATAGCAATGCAGTTCTTCTAAAAGCTTCTATTGAGTTGATAAAAGCATGGCACACAACAGAGAAAAAGTTTGAAGAGTAAATTCAACAATTAGGTCTCTTATTATATAAAAACCAATTAACATGTATATGTATTGTTCATTAATGTCTGCATTTTATTCAGGGAGAAATTGTTGATACAAATTTTACATTATGTTACCATCAAAAAGATGGATAATAAATGAAAAACGCTGGAGTCCTAAATAAATGATAACGATGCAGTTCTGAAAGAGCATTGTGAAATCGATTCAGTTTAAAACCAACCCTTCTAAATATTGATAACTACAAAGAAAAAAATTCAATTTTAATCATGATGAATTTAAATCACATTTTTATCATTTACTCTAATAGTATTTTTTATTTACATAATTTAAAATAATATTAACTACGCAATCACCATATCATATTCTTTTTTCTTTGGCATTGCAATGATTATATAACATATTACGAAGAAGAAAAAAATTCAAGATCCATAAAATTTCACTTTAACCCCAACACTCTTTTTTTTTTTTTTGTCTGGAATTGTCTACACGAAAGCGTTAACCAGTTGTTGAAGAGTTTTATCTTACTTTACGAGTAGTTCAAAGAAAAGCTGCGATGCATGCGCCTTGAATTTTTAAAACCCGCTATGAAGGTTTTAAGGATATGCCCTAAAGCTCAAGATCTCGGGGGAAAAGTTTTTTGTGCATACTTAAGAGTTTCGAACGCTTGAATATTAAACAATCTTGCTCTAAAAGTATGAAAGAGTGTCATATTCCCTTGCTCATGTAAATATACTTTAGTGTGTATAAGCACTTGTGTTAAAAATTTCTTTACGTATACTACATGCTGTTTAGCTTGTGGCCATGTGTTCAGCTGAAAAACATGTATATAATGCTTAAGACATAGTCCACAAATCCAAAGCAAAAATTGCATACTTTTTCACCTAAACTTAAAAGACGAAAACTTTAAGGAAAGCTAGAAAAATAAATTTTGTATACAATGTATAACTATGAAAAATAAAAGATTAAATACTGAACTGGAGGTGGAATAAAAATATATATTTCTAAAAACCCAAGGTGGGAATCTATGATAAAGAATATATCATGAATATAACTTTCCTGAGGAATACCCATACTTTCTCTCTTTATATATGCATTAAAAACATATTTAAAATAAGAAGTGCCAGAGGCACAAACTTATGACCAAATCGCAAAAATAGGGCCCTTGGAATTTGGTGACGTTTTGGGGCACCAATTGGGTGATATGTAGCTGGGCAATGTGGTAACCTGTTACATATTTACTTATAATGTTTGCAATTTATTACACTTACAATAGCATTCCGGCTACTAAGTAACACTTTTGGTGAAAAGAATTTTGAACGCCAAATCCAAGAACAACGGCCTCTTATTCTGACTTTACCAAACTTATCATTAGTGAAATGAAAATTTTAATATGGAAACACTCAAATGCTCACCTTTACAAAAAGTAAGATAAGTTGATAACTGTTCAACGTAAATTAAAATTTTCTGGTTTTCTGTCTCATATCTATTACAAATTAGATATGTAAAGGGCTAAGTAGCTTTTTAAATAGTCTAATATTTAAGTAGGGCGCTTTAATCTAAGTTAAAAAATACGAAAAATGAATAGAATCTAGTATGCAGAAAATAAGGCCAAATCACAAAAATAGGGGGCATTGTGATTTGGTGACTATTTTTACCGTCAAGTGTGCGAAAATTGCGTATCTGGTAATTAAATATCAAAAAATCAAGTAAATTAATAAGGCCTGATTGGCCAATATCAATTACTCGGTTTAATTGGCGAAGATTAATTAAGTGGTTTAATTACTGTAATTTTCGAGAAGGATTAGAAACCTTCAATTTTAATAACGATTCATTTCATTCGTTGCCAATTCGTGCGGCTGCCACTATATCCCTTCCTTGTGTGCTAACAAAGTCTTTCGATTAGCAATGTTCTGGTATTGAATAAGTTTATTTCTGAATAAAAGATATCAGGCATTTCTTAAAATAGAATGAAGAGTGCCACAGCAGGGGATTTGGAATGAAAATTGTTGAGTGGTGTATGCTTGAAAGTGGGTTGTGCCAAATATATCGTGTGTCCTACTTTGTGCAAATGTTATGCTTCTAACTGTCATGTGAGATAAATATGATGGACATCATCACTCTGAATCTCCATCACTCTGAATAAACATCACCCCCTGAATCTCCTACATGAGATTCAGAGTGAAATTCAATGGTGTAGCAGAAAGTGTGGTGAGGAGATATATTCCGTCCAAATTGCGGCACCGCTCAATCAAAATTAGTTTACATGGATATTATGACAATATGTATGATCGATCCAGTGGTGGCTCTACCGTTGATATAGTTGAGGATTCTTTGAATGTGCGCTGAATACAGTAACTGACTGGAAGAGTTTTTTGTGTAGAAATCTGCATGAATGTCCTTATTAAATATTATTCCTGAGTGGTATACAATCCAACGACATATGTAGTTTAATTATATGCTCGCATTCCGATATGCATTTCCTGTACCATCACATTAGTGAGCTCATGCTTTACTTTTCCCATTAAACTTCCTAAAAATTTCAGCTTTTGTTTATTATTCAAATTATATATATTTTACGCTGAAACAGTGAAACTTGGTAG
>BPLR01005695.1:0-32257 GCA_021605095.1 Caerostris extrusa | reverse complement strand
CAGTTCAAACTTTTTTAAATACATCCATTTCAGAAATAAACAAATAATATATAAAAAGAAATTAAGTCAATTCCTACTTTTTCACTCTATAGCAGAAAGTCCTTTATAAATAATTTTCATTTCATGTTTTAAGTTTATCTGACGGCATATCTATTGGTAGATATATGTGCACTTAAATCTAAAAAAAACTATAATTGATTAATTATATTTAATTACTGAATTAATATTTGAAGAAACGGTATTGACATCAGTGTCATCACTACAAGTTAAAAAATGTATTTGAACTTGAGTGGATGAATAAAAAAGTATTTTATTCACGATTGAAAATTTTTTGAACAAGATATATATAGGGAGAGTGGGAGCTAATAGAAGGAATTGAAAAACAAGTAATATAAAAAAAAAAAAATTTTAAAGTCAATTCCTACTTTTTTTTTCACTATATTACAGAAAGCCCTTTATAAATAATTTTCATTAATTATTTAAGTTTATCTTACACCATCTATTGGTAGATATATGCAACTTAAATCTAAAAAAAAAATAAAATTAATTAATTAAATTTAATTAATGTATTAATATTTGAAAAAAATTGAATTAAAATCAAGTGTCATCCACTACAAGTTCAAAAAAAATGTATTTGAACTCGAGTGGATGAATAAAAAAGTATTTTATGAACGATTGAAAATTTGAACAAGATATATATAGGGAGAGTGTGAGCTAATAGAAGGAATTGAATAAGAAGGGATATATTAAAATGTTTCTTTTTGATACATATTTTAAATATTTTAATTGTGACTTAAATTTTCTTTGAAGAAAACGAGATCACAATATCTAATATTTGATTTTGGATATCTAGAAATTTTTCTAATTTCTAAACACTTTATTGTGGGCTTAAACATATATATCAAGCATTAAATAAAATTGTACTTGCATACTGATACTAAAAAAAACATTTTTTTATACTAAGAATTTTTTTAACATTATATAATTATTAATTTTTTAACATATAATGTAGAGAACCTTTTATTCCATTTCTGAATAAAAATTAACATTTCGGCTAGGAATATTTTTTATTCTAATTGGAATGTAATATGATCTTGTATTCTCGTGGCACTCCTGCTAATGTTCAAGGATTCATTTCACTAATTTAATAAGGAATTGTTTGTTTCTAAATTCAAGGAATTTTTTCATCAATCAAGGTCATATTCTGAAAATTTTGGTTGTCTTGATTTACATAGAGATAGAATAATAACCTATTCAAAAACTTTGAAAATGATTAAAGATATTTTCTGTGCCAATGATTTGCCTTGAATTTCACCACAGAAATTCAAGGTAATTATTGAAGCATATATAAATTTATAACTATTTGTTGATTAGCATGTTGATAATTATTGAAGTGTACTTTAAATTTGTCTATTTAATTAAAGAAAAAAAAAACCCATTTGAATTTTCTAGGTAAATAGGTTTCTAAAAATTCAGCTATAAAAAAAAAAAAAAAACTGAAGGCTGCATAATGATTGCTTGGTATGACTATGAAGTCTTTAATTTATATCATTAATATAATCTTTTAAAAGATTACATAATTTTTAACGACAAATACCACTTAAATGTAAAAAAAAAAAAAAAAAGATTTACAAGACAGTAAGTTCTAGATATGTATAGTATAAGTACATTTTATTGTTATGTTCCTATGGTAAACACGTTTTTGAAACTGATTGCTTATAGGGTTTCACTAGTGTTAAATATAGGAAAAGTTTGCGTATTGCGTTAATTGAAAGCCCTGTTCAAAATGCAAGAATAGGACTTCAAAACAAACATGCAAATATAAAGTTTTAAACACGTAAGAGCATACGTGTGTGTGGTAGAAGATAAATTTATATTTATATAATTATAAGATATATATATATTTGGTGAAGATATATTATATATTTGGTGAAGATATATTATATATTTGGTGAAGATATATTATATATTTGGTTATATTATATATTTGGTTTTATAATAGTCTGCTGTATTTAATGCCCTTTTTTTCTCTCAACACCTCTTTAAATCTTTGGCATCTCTTTGTAAAATTCCGTGAAATTAAAAAGCAAACAGTTAAAATGAGTAATCCCCAGTGTTTGGGTGATGAACTGAGGTAATGATTTGGAAACTGGAAACAGGCTGTCTCTATTGCAAATTGCTCAAACAATGAAGATAAATTTATTCACCATAGCTAAACTGCAAATCGCTAAAGACTGAAATGTAACTTCCAACGTAGTGTCCAGTTTATAACTGTTTAAAAATACAGAATCCATATAGATAAAAACTAGGCAAGGACATCCACGAGCTACGATGGCAAATGAAGACCAATATTTCTTCACTGCAAGGAAACGTAACTAATACTGCTGCTCATATACTTCACAGGCAACTTAGGTCTTGTAACCTTCATGCGGTTACAATAAACAGAGTATCCAAAAAGGATTAGTTTGCAGAAGGCTACATGAGAGAGATCATTTGGCAAGAAGGCCTGTGCATTCCCTCATTTCTTAGCACGGCAGAGCCCATTTTGCATTCTATAGAGAATACCGACTTTGTACCAGAAATAAGTAGGGAACCGTTATATTCACTGATGAGTCCGTTTCAATCAAACTACTCATTCTCGGTTTGAACTCATTTCGAGGGAACTAGATGCCCATTACATTTCCTCCAACCTCTGAAAAAGAGACCACTATAACAGCATAAGTTTGAAGGTCTGAGAAGGGCATCAAGTTGAATGAGGCCAATATTTTTATGCCTTTATAGGAATAAGATCGTGGAATGATATATATATTTGTTATTAACATTTTTATATGTTTTTTAAAAAAAAAAAATATTTTGACGATTGAAATACACTTTCAGCAATTTATAATTGAGTCTTTTTTTACTTCCAAAAAATATTTTAAGATCTTTTTCAAAATAAAAAAAAAAAAATGTTAAAAAACTTTTTTTGAATTATATTCTGTTAAGTCTGAAAAATTCTTACAAAATTTACCTAATCATTCACACACACACACACACACACACACACACACACACACACACACACACACACACACACACACACACACACACACACACACACACACACACACACACACACACACACACACACACACACACACACACACACACACACAGTTATAAGCTTTATATTACAGGCTACAGGCTATATATATAATATTAGCCTGTAATATAAAAAAGCTATAACTGCTTATGTACCTTGTTGATTGCAATTGGTACTAGGGTGGTGCAATTGTTTCGGGATTTCATTTTAATATAAGACAATATTCATCTACATAGAACTAGTCGACGAATTTTAGAAAAGTTATATATTTACCCGTTGGACTGACAAGCCAAATTTTTAGATTTAAACCCCACAAAACATGTCTGACAAGTCCTTAGTAGTATTGCCTAGAGAACCAACCAAGGCCTAAAACATGATTCATAATTAATTAAGACCAACTTCTCCACGGTTTCATAAACTGATTATATTTATAGTATGAATTAAAAATTATGAGAGCTGCATAACTATAAGTGGCCTCATACCCATTATTTACCCATTTATGTTAGTTATTGGCCGAGTGGCTAGCGCTCTGGCGCTCGGTACCACAGGTTTCGGGTTCGAGTCCCGGTGGTGCCATGGATGTTTGTAGTGGTTCGGAATCCACTTTAAATTGTAGGTCACGGTTTAATAGGATCGTAGAGCTTTGCGGGGTATTGTTACTCCGCGTCCGTGGCTTATCTTCAAGTTACACGCGCCCCCTGTGCAATGCAAAGTGAGTACGTCTGTGCAGCGCTTGCCTTAAGGCATCCAAGACCAAGCTGTCTAAGTGTTTGCCAGCTGCATTAGAAAGAAAAAAAAATGTTAGTTAATGTAAACTTTGTTTTAAACTTTCTATGCTTCCGCACTATAATGTTCTAATACAGGAACTGCTGTGCTATGAATTTTTTGTGTTACATTAACATGCGTTCATACCTAATTTTATTACAATCTGTTGAGTTGTTCCGGAGATAATCAAGCAAATTAAATAATTAATCGGAACGATTGAATTTAAAAACTTGAATTTTGAATACCAATGTATATTTTAATATGTTTGCTTTACAAGGATATAGGATAGTCATTTATATTGATTGAATTATGTTTTATATCCCATCAATAAATGTAAATAGTATATCTAAGTATTAAATACTAAATATATACATTCAAATTAATACTATACGAATGCCCTTAGAATCTGGTCCTAAATATTCAGAAACCTTATTATTTTCCCATGAAATAATTTAATGGTTGGACATGTTTTAGAATTTAATTCATTATTTTTGTGTAAGCACCTTCATTGCCTTATTTGAAAAATTACCTTAAATTTTAGTATTAGTACTTTGCTATATTAACATCAACATACATTATCAAAAACATTATAAATTAAAATATGTAACCAGAAATACATATTCCTTTTTAACAAAATTTTTTAATTTAAAATATATTTTGAAAAATTTTTCTTAATAAATTAATCATATTTTATCTAATTTAGTATTTAGATTATGGATAAACTTATTTGTTATTCGTAGTCAAAGATGAATGAATTACTTTTTTAAATTTAGAAAAAACTTAAATTAACAATAATTTAATTGTTCAAATTTATGTTTAAATCGAAATAACGATATTAACAAAATATTTCACAAAAACAAAAAAGCTAAAATTTTAAAATTATTTCCGAAAGCCTAATTTTGAAGGAAAAAATAGTTCACTGACTACAGTTTACAAAAAAAAAAAAAAAAAAAAAAAAAAAAAAAAAATACTCTTTCAAAACGTTATTATTTTTAAGAATATAAAAGAAAATTTCTAACACAATTAACCATTTCCGTCATTTAAAATAAAAACTTATTTTTAAACTATTTCTTCCTTGAGGTAAATATAGATTGAAAAGTTTTTAGCTTTGATATTTCCTGGAAAAATAAAATTTACAAAGAAATTGTGGAAATGTAGAAAAAAATAAATAATTGAAAAAAAAGAACATTTTTCCTCTTACGTTTACTTTCCACTTTAAAAATAAAATTTAATAACTACATTTACAAATACTTCTATTTGTTATTAACATTTTTATATGTTTTTTAAAAAATATTTTTCAATTAGTTTGACGATCGAAATACACTTTCAGCAATTTATATTTGAGTCTTTTTACTTCCAAAAAAAATAGTTTAAGATCTTTTTCAAAATAAAAAAATGTTCAAAAACTTTTTTTCGAATTATATTCTGTTAAGTCTGAAAAATTCCTACAAAATTTACCTAATCATTCACACACACACACACACACACACACACACACACACACACACACACACACACACACACATACACACACACACACACACACACACACACACACACACACACACACACACACACAAATATATATATAAATCTGTAATATAAAACAGCTATAACTGCTTATGTAACCTTGTTGATTATATCCATCAATAAAATTTGTTAAGTAAATATTTCCTTGCCCCATTTGCTGTTAAAGTTCTGATGCTTAATTTACATATTTTAAAAATGTTTTTATTTAATTCCTGATTACAATATATGTTAGTCTTCTTTATATAACAGTTATCCTTTTACATGCAAATTATTTTTAAAAATGTTCTATTTAAATGTAGATTTACAATTGCTAATGAAATCTGTAAAGAACGAAAAGGAATATATATCTATTTCGTAGAAAAATAACATAAACAATATTTTTATCTAGAAAAATCTATTTAATTAATAAGCTTAATGTGTTTAAAATAAATCATTAGAATAATTTTAACCCATTTAAAATCAATTAATACATTGACATTCATTTAATTAACTTTTCACCTATTAATAATAATAGACAGAATTCATTTTATTTAAATTACTGAAGAATTTAAAAATATAATTTTACTATTACTAATATCACAATAATATAATAATATTATGCATTTACTTCTGGGGACTGAAGTTTGTACGTGTGATTAATTTATAATCAAAAAAAATCATATTAGAATTTTGTATTGTATTGTCAATATAACAGATGGGCTGAAAAATTCATAGGCTGAGACATAGATGGCGCTACTAGTATTAAATCCATATGATTTTTAGTTACCCCTAACCTTCAAAAGACACGTGTATAAATTTGACAGATGTCGCACTGTTAGTATGTGAGTTATAGCATTTTTAGTGAAGCAACTTTTGATAGTTTGAAAAAATGGATAAAATGGAATTTCGTGTGTTAATAAAGCATTCCTTTTTGACAACAAAAAATACTATTGAAGCCAAGGCTTGGCTTGATAAACATTATTTGGACTTTGCACCAGGAAAATCAACCGAAGAGAAGTGGTTTGTTAAATTTAAACGAGGCGAAATGAGCACCGAGGACGATGCACGCAGTGTAAGAGGCTGTTACCAACGAAAACATCAAAAAAGAAAAAAAAAGAATAATAATAATAATTTCTGATAATCGTAAAATGAAGTTGATTGAGATAGCTGAGACCCTAAAGATATCAAAGGAACGTGTTGGACATATCGTGAATCAATATTTGGATATGCGAAAGCTCTGTTCAAAGTGGGTGTCGAGCGAGCTCACAATCGACTCAAAACAACAACGAATTGATGATTCTAAGCAGTGTTTGGAGCTGTTAAATCGTAATAAACCCGAATTTTTGCGTCGATATGTGACAATGGAGGAAACATGCTCCGTCATTTCACACCGGAGTCCAATCGACAGTCAGCCGTGTGGACTGCACGTGATGAACACTAAAAATGCTACAAGTCCCATACTAATAGTGCCACAGCTGTCAAATTTATACACGTGTCTTTTGAAGGTTAGGGCTAATAAAATTACGGCTCTAAAAATTATATGGATTTAATACTAGTAGCGCCATCTATGTGTCAGCCAATGAACCTTTTAGCCCAACTACAAAAAAAAAGCACAATGCATTCGAGAAAGGAAAAACGGCAATTTCTCTTAAAAATATAAACAATTGAATGGAGAAGACAGTAAAATTATCTGGTCAATAAGGACCTGAAAATTATTTCAAAATAGATAACGTTTGTAAAATTTATAATAGTATAGTGGAAAAATCACATGGAAGGTGTAAGATAGTAAGCAATCCATTGCCTTGTTTCTGACTGTTTTTTCTCTGCAAGCCACATGGCAAAAATTGACATATGTTTTATCTTCTTAAAAAATAATTACTTCAAACGTTTAGTTATACTTTTTATACGAGGGTGCGCGAATACTCTCCCCCCGTGGTGCACCCGGTAACACTTTTTAGTGGCTAAAAGATCTGCAACTTGGCATTATTGTTAGATGAATGAACTCTGTTTCAGCATGTTTTGTTGTATTATTTTGTTGTATGTCGTATGTTTTTTTTTTTTCCCTTCGTTGTTCTTTTTTGCGGTAACTGTTCATAATCTGCCATTCGAAATAAAAAACTTTTTATACGAAGAAGCAACATGAAATAAAAAAAATACTACAGGTGGTTATGAAATCATCAAATTAATGGAAACCCCAGCGAATAAAAGTGACATTGAAGAATGCTGTTCGGAAGCATTAAAACGTAATCTTAGCTACCAGTTTTTTTTTTTATAAATAAAGTATATGTATGGGTAGTATGAGATAGTTTAGGGAAGTTGCAGACGTTTTGGATTTTTGTCAAAAGCGTCCTCACAAACTTTCAAAGAGACCAAACTGAAGAAGCCCGGCTAGTTGGAGCAAATGTAAACTATTTGTTATTATAAAAGACAACAGATGGCGCCACGAACAAGAGATGTAACTCCATATAAGGGTGTTGTCTTGTACGGGGATTCCAATGTAAGAGCAAGGGCAAAAAAAAATAAATAAAAGGAACGACGGAGTTGCTGATGGCGGGCGGTGACTCGAATAAGTATTTTGTAATATGAATAAAATGTGCGTTTATATCAACTGGAAGTTGTCTCAATTAATGATAAAGAAAAAAAGATAACACAACTGTGAGCCGAAACATCCAGCTTTAGCTTTTTTTGTCAAATTATGGGCAGTCATTTCGAAGTTTTTTGCTGGCTCTATCTTGCTCTTGAAAGTAAAGATGCCCGGGACTTATCACAATATCATCGAACCGTTATGGTCTAACAGGTGGGCTGAAACGTTCATAAGCTGACGCATAGATGGTTCTACTAGTATTAAATCCATATGATTTTTAGTTAGCCCTAACCTTCAAAAGACATGTGTTTAAATTTGACAGCTGTTGCACTATTAGTATGTGAGTTATAGCATTTTTAGTGAAGTTATAGCATTTTTAGTGTTCATCACGTGCAGTCCACTCGGCTGACTGTCGATTGGACTCCGGTGTGAAATGATGGAGGCATGTTTCATCCATTGTCACATATCGACGCAAAAATTCGGGTTTATTACGATTGAACAGCTCCAAACACTGCTAGAATCATTAATTCGTTGTTAATTTGGGTCGATTGTAAGCTCTGCGCGGCACCCACTTTGAACAGAGCTTTCGCATATCCAAATATTCATTCACGATATGCCAACACGTTCCTTTGATATCTTTAGGGTCTCAACTATCTCAATCTACTTCACTTTATGGTTATCGGAAATTATTTTGTGGACTTTTTTTATGTTTTCGTCGGTAACAGCCTCTTTGCGGCGTCCACTGCGTGCATCGTCCTCGGTGCTCATTTCGCCTCGTTTAAATTTAGCAAACCACTTCTCTACGGTTGATTTTTCTGGTGCAAAGTCCGAATAACGTTTATCAAGCCAAGCCTTGGCTTCAATAGTATTTTTTTTTTCGCCAAAAAGCAATGATTTATTAACGCATGAAATTCCTTTTATCCAATTTTTTCAAACTAACAAAAGTTGCTTCACTAGAAATGCTATAAATCACATACTAATAGTGCAACAGCTGTCAAATTTATACACGGGTCTTTGGAAGGTGGGGCTAACTAAAATTCATATGGATTTAATACTAGTAGCGCCATCTGTATGTCAGCATACGAACCTTTCAGCCCTGTTGTTATTATAGAGCGTTAAATCCGGAATAGATATCTTCCCCAGGCATTTCTCCCATAACTTACACAATTATCTCTACGAAGAATGACTCAATATTCCTATTCAGAATTTGTGTGATTTGATTTCCAGGTGAATCCAAGTTGTATTACTTGTCAAAGGCTGTCCTAGGCAATATTAGTAAAGGATTCCTTATAACTCTAGGATGTTTCTATTATTTTGATAACCGTTTGTGTATAAGGAGGGTTTTCATTATAACTCTCTGAAAGAAAGATAATTATTACAATTAAAGTGAAACTAAATTTCATTATTTTTACTTTCACAGCATAACACATAAAATCAATCAACGTATATTTCTGGTTAGAATAACAATTTTATCAGAACTGTTGAAATTTAATAAAAATAAATTATCAAAATTCACTCAAATGATTTGTTATTGAAAGATATAAAATTCCCATTTTATATTAGAACATCATCTTTCATTAAAAGCATATCAATAGCGGAAAATCCTAGTTTCAATTTCTATGATATTTTCTCATTTGAAAAATAAAAAAAAAAAAAATTATCATTTAAGGATAAATATTTATATTTTCTGAAATTTTCACAAAAATGTCTGATTACTTTATATTTCAACTTACTTATTATTATTTTCTTACTTATTACTCATTATTTTCTTTCTGCTTAGAATTTCTAAGAATGATTAAAAAAATGGTACGATTAAAAACACTTGGAAATTTGTGCGTTTCCTCAGCAAATTATGACTTATGTTAATTTTAATTTTTTAAAAATTATTTTAAATCTAGGAATAATTCCATGTAAACATGCGTAATGTTTTTAAAAATTAAAGTAAATATTATAAATGTTGTAAATATTGTAAATACTAATGTTTTTTTATTCATGGGTGAAATAACATTTTCTTGATCACTACCACATTTAAAATGGGTATTTTTATATGAACAATTTAATGTTGCTATAATTATGTTTTCATTAAATTTCAAGCAAAATTTGAAAATTGAGATAAAATTCAAAACGTTTAAATAATACAGATTTTATTCATGACTGATATTTATTTATTTAATGATATTTTTTTGTTTTATTAATACTAAAAATTGTTTTTATAACTATTGAAATTCGGAACAAGTTTAACTAATGCAGACTTTATTAATAACAGATATTTATTGTTTTAATGATATAAAAATTGTTTTTATAAATATTGAAATTCGAAAAAAAAAAGTTTAACTAATGCAGACTTTTTAATAATCGTTTTATTGTTTTATTAATAAAATAGAAGCTGTTTTCATAACTATTGAAATTCGAAAAATGGTTAACTTATACAAATTTTATTAATAATTGACATTTATTGTCTTGATGATATTTATGGTTTCATTAATAACAGATATTTATTATTTTAATGATATTTATTGTTTATTAATAACTGATGAAAAGTGTTTTATAACTATTGGCAAAGCTAAAATGTAACACACATAGTTATAAGAAATTATATGAAACCAACGAAGTCTTACATAATCAAAATTTCATCGTAGTTCGTCGTATTCCTTCATTTCTACATATGACTGATTTATGATATAAAGTAGGTGTAAAATAAGATTATCATCGAATCAATATTTATTCATCTGAGAAAACATTTTTATGCATTCCTGTGTTTAGACCCATTCACTGAAAAAAAAAGATTTTTCATCTCTCAAAGGTAACGTAACGTTTTCTCACTTCTATTCTATATCGTATTGTAAAAATCAATTCAATTATTAATTTTGAACTCTATAAAACCTTTTAATAAATATTATAATGGAACTGAAATTTATAAACAATTTTTATTAGATGTTGAAAAGTTGATTTATAGCTACATACAATACACTTTCTAATAGATTTAGCTATATATACTTCATATTCAAAAATTTAATGACTGAAATAATTCACTAAATTAATTAGTTATATATTTGGGTATTTTTAATAGAAAATGGACGCTTATAAAAATGATTATAGTCCGTAGAAATGTTATTTTATTCTACCATAACATTTATATAATTTTTATGTCGGGAATTCTTAATTCTGCGTTCGACTTTGAAACCAATCGCGAACAGTAAAAATACATGAAGTCCAAACTGCGATCTAAATGAACATAGCATCAGGTTACCAGAGGACCAAGTCCATGCCAAAAAACAGATATTCGTAATAACGCTATAATGCCATTTTCGAGGGGCTCTTCGCGCCACTATCAATAATATGCATTTGACTAAATGCACAAAATCGATTCGTAAAAGTACATAATAGCCCAAGAAAGCAGATATGTACTATAATGCATACGCTAAATTTCTTATGTTGCGTCAAAATTTACGCTATAATGCATACGCTAAATGCATATTCGTAATACGCTATAATGCATACGCTAAATGCATATTCGTAATACGCTTATTATTCGTAATTTGCGTAATTTTTAACCTTACGCGGTCATCAATCATCTAAAAACCTTTCATTAAACAGAAATGAAAGATTAAAACTTTAATCACGAAAATCTGGTAATAGTCACAGATTATTTATGATAAAATTATATTTAAAGTTTTTAGTAAATGCATATTCGTAAAAATATTAAAAATAGTTTTAATTTAATTTAATGCATTTACAAATGCATAAAAATAATTAATTGAAGAACATTTTTATGATATTGTCTTAAAATTGTAGATTGTGTAATCAGAAAATTGGTAATAGAGAGATTATATAGCGAAAGTTGAAATTTGATTATCAATTGTAACTAATCTCATTTTTAGTAGTGCTCATTATATTTCATAAAACATAGCATTTTACATAGATTTTTATAAAAAAAGAGATTTTAAAATCGATCTCAAAAAGAAAATGCAAAAAAAAAAAAAAAAAAAAAAAAAAAAAAAAAATTATCTGAAAAAGAAAGATTCTAAAAATCGATGCAATCGGCATCAAGTTTTTATTAATTAATAGTGCGCCAATTATTATGAATAAAAATAGATAATAATTACAGTAAACACGCACAGAAACACATACAATAATTTTCTGTTTTTAATGACGTAAATTTTTGTTAATGGTATTATGTTAATTCCAAATATCAATGCTAAAATCACTCTAATTGTATAATGATACAATATAAATATATATTAATAATGGTATCAGTGCATAGTACACTCATGTCCATAAATTAAGGATAATTCAGAATCACACAGAAATTGAACTCTAAAATAAAAAATTTCACCTGTAGAATTATCAAACACATCTTGAAGAAGAATATGCAAATTACAGGAAACCACCAGATGCCGCGGATAGTACGTCACAATGACGAGAGTGTAAGAGAGGGGGCATATATATGGAATGGTGGCAAAGAAGTAAAATTGTTCACAAGCGCTTTAAAAGCCTTTCAGTGCAATAACCGCATAGTTATGGCACAAAGGAAGCATTTGATGATTTTTTACGTGGTAGAATTATCGGAAGACTGGAATGTGGACGTACCCAACTGGAAGTATCCGAGGAACTTGAATCGCCCAGAGTGTCATCTCCAGGCTTTGGCAACGATTCCAAGAAGATGGTAATGTGAGTAGATATTACAGCACAGGTCGCCCTTGAGTTAGAACGCCGAATGAGGACCGGTATTTAGTAGCTACTGCCAAAAGAAACAGACGGAGCACAGCATCAGACCTGTCTCGTCAGCTCTCTTCAGCTACTGGTACGACAGTTTCAAGGCAGACCGTGTACAGACGCTTAGGACACATTGATCTATATGCTCGTAGGCCCCTGTCAGATGTGTTCCACTTACCGCAACTCACTGTCGCCTGCGATTAACCTGAGTAGAGAGCATGCATTGTGGACACCGCAACAGTGGTCTTGTGTGATGTTTTCCGACGAGTCCAGATTTAGTTTACAGTCTGATTCTCGCCGGACTTTCATATGGAGAGCGCCAGGTACCCGTTACCACCAAGAAAACACCATTGAACGACACCGTTACGGTGGTACAGGATGGCTCGTTTGGGGAGGAATAATTCTTGGTTCCAGAACTGACCTGCATATTCAGAGTGTAACGATGACAGGCCACATCTATCGGGATGTCATTCTGGAACAACATGTACGTTTGTTTCGGGGCGCCATGGGTGCTGAATTTCTGTTTATGGATGACAACGCCTCGTCCTCACCATGCAAACATTGTAGACGAATGCCTTCAATTGGAGGATATCACCCGTATGGATTGGTCAGCATACCACCGGACTTGAATCCAATAGAGCATGTGTGGGATATGCTTGGCCGACGATTTACAACTCCCTCCCACCTGCCAGCCGGAACTTCGGGAGGGCATTGCTGATGAGTGGTGTAATATTCCCCAGATCAGATTGATAATTTGATACTCAGCATGCCTAGGCGTTGTAAGGCCTGTATTGCATCGTCCAGGGAGACATACTCCCTATTAACCATCATACTAACCATGTTATACTGTTTTTTGTAAATAGGTTCTTTTTTGAAATTTGCTTCAGGGAGTAAAAATCACAATTTTTATTAATTATGTCAAACATATAGCATCTTTTTTTTTGCTCTTTACCTTTTTTGTTTAATAAATAGACTTTACAAATAAGTCAAATTTGTTTTGCTTCTGTCTCTTTCTTTGCCTGAACTTAATTATCCTTAATTTATGAACATGAGTGTAATATACTTTTGAAGTAATATATCCAGTTTGTAGTTTTTACTTTATCTAAAGGTAAAAAGCCATTTTAGTTTGTAAAAAAAATATAAAAATTATGAATTACTATATAAATTAATCAAACAATCATCTGTTATTTATAATTGCATTATAAAATAATATCAACAAAATATTATTGTAATACAATATAATAGCGAATAAGCGATATATATATATATATATATATATATATATATATATATATATATATATATATATATATATTATATATATTATATATATATATATATATACATAATATATGTATATATATATAATATATGTATATATATATATTATATATATATATAATATATATATACATTATTATATATATATAGTAGCGAAACAAGTGTGGCAAAATCTAATTTGTAATCAATCGTTATTGAAATCCATCATAATATTAAAATATTTGGTCAAGAGCAGAAGCATTTTTTTTTTCTTGTAAGTGTTCTTTTGAAATAAACTCTATTCTGTCATCAAATCACAAATATCAAATTTATATATGTAAATTGACAGCTGTCACACACTGACAGCTGCCTAAGTATTGGCGAGCTGCATTAGAAGAAAAAAAAAAATATAACACATTACATGGATACGAAAACTAACGGAAACCTGTCATTATATCCCTTTTTGATCTGCCGATACAGGTTTGCTCTTAAATTATATATAAATATTGATTTATTTATTTTTATTTTCATTAAATTATATATAAATATAAATATAATTTTTTTTTCATTATTTAAGACCATATAGGAAGTTTTTATCTGTTGAAATGAGCTACAATATAGACTTATTTTAATAATAAAAAAAAATTAAGACTAAAATTTATTTTTATATATTATATTATCTTATAATGGACAGTATAATAATTCATTTTTTGAATCCTATATTTAAAACTATTAAAGTTATTGTGAATAAAAATCGATATTAATTGGAGAAAACAACCACCTTTTTTCCGTTAAAAATCTTTAATTAATTTTGTGTAGAAAACAACCGTCTACAATCTTTTATACTATCATTAATCTTTAAAAATCTAAATGTGCTACTGTTTAAAATACTATTAACCTTCTAAAATTACATTTTAAATTTGTGTTTCTAAAAAAAAAAAAAAAATAAAATTAAAATAATAAATAATATAGCCTTAAATACTTTGATAAATACATCTCATCAAACTTAAATTATATTTATATCCTGTTGTTTGTTAACTAAAATTTCAATTTCAGTTAAAAATTCGTTATAAAATAGTTAGTTGTCATTTCATCAAAAGTATTTAATCTTGTAAACTGTAATAAAATATAAAAATTACAAACTAATAACTAAATAAATGTGCTAAATAAATCTGCTACTTAAAAACAAAATAGTTTATTATTCGTTTCTAATAAAAAAAAAAAACTATTAACCTTCTAAAATTACATTTTAAATATTTATTATCCGTTTCTAATAAAAAAAAATAAATAATAAAATAATAATAATAAATAATATAGCCTTAAATACTTTGATAAATACATCTCATCATGTTTATACTTAAATCATATTTATATCCTGTTGTTTGTTAACTTGTAAAATTTCGAGTTTGAATTTCAGTTATTCCTAAAATTTCGTTATAAAATACTGTTAGTTGTCATTTCATCAAAAGTATTTAATCTTGTAAACTGTAATAAAATATAAAAATTACAAACTAATTAATAACTAATTATAAATAAGGAATTACTAAATAAATCTGCTACTATTTAAAAACAAAATATTAACCTTCTAACATTAAATTTTAAATGTTTATTATTCGTTTCTAATAAAAAAAAAAACCTGTCTTAAAGACTTTAAAGATCACAGCTCATCATGTTTATACTTAAATCATATTTATATCCTGCTTGAACTCTGAGTTATTCGTAAAATTTCGTTTCAAAACACTGTTAGTTGTCGTTTTATCAAAAGTATTTATCTTGTAAACCGTAATAAAATATAAAAATAACAAACTAATTAATCACTAATTAAAAATAATAAAATATTAAATATACTGTTTAAAATAAAAACTATTAACCTTCTAACAATTAAATTTTGAATATTTATTATCCTTTCCTAATAAAAAAACTGCTTTAAAGACTTTAAACATCACAGCTCATCATGTTTATACTTAAATCATATTTATATCCTGCTTGAACTCTTGAGTTAGTCGTAAAATTTCGTTATAAAACACTGTTAGTTGTCGTTTTATCAAAAGTATTTAATCTTGTAAATTGTAATAAAACATCAAACGAATTAATCACTAAATATGAGAAAATAAAGCTGCTACTGTTTTAAAAATTATTAATCTTCTCACACTAAATTTTAAGTATTTATTATCAGTTTCTAATAAAAAAAAAAAAAAAACAGCCTTAAAGACTTCGAAGATTACAGCTCATCATGTTTATACTTAAATCATATTTATATCCTGCTTGAACTCTGAATTATTCGTAAAATTTCGTTATAAAAAAACACTGTTAGTTGTCGTTTTATCAAAAGTATTTTATCTTGTAAACTGTAATAAAATATAAAAATAACAAACTAATTCATTCATTACATGCACATGCGTCACGGTTTTTTTCCACTGGAAATATCGAGATAAAAGACTACTTTAACGCGTTTTGAAAAGATGCAACTTTTCTTTTTTTCATCATCTTTGCTCATAAAATCTTAAACTAAAGTGCTCTTCGCTGAGACGTTGATAAAACGTGTACCACGTGATTGAGGCAACTGATCTTCAACACTTGAACTCCCAACTTCTTTGATTGTATCACATTATCTAGGCTATCACACTATCAAGCTAAGATAGCAACTATTTCCCTCTAAATTCTCAAAAGAAATAACATCACTGCTCCATTCAAAGCGATATAGGAAGTCTCAATTTTTCCATCAATTTGACAGATGTTGCAGAGAGTGTCGTGGAAAAACAGTTGAGAATGTGTTATGGTTCTTTAAGGCAATATGCATAGGAAATAGCTCTTCTGAAGTGATCTTAATCTTTTAAATTGTTGTGAAATTTAGATACTTAAGGTATATACTTACAGGTATATATATATATAACAATATTTATGAACAGTCACCAACTTTTGCCTCTATAACTAATTTTAACTAATTGAACTTTTTTGAAAATTTAGGATCTCTTGCATATTAAACTGTTGATATTCGAATGTTATGTCTTAAAAGAATTTTAGAAGAGTCTAAGGCAATTGTGATGCAATAACTTATTTCCATTCAATAATTCAATAACTGGAAACTCTTGATAAATCAAGATCAATCATAATATTTCTTTGCATAAAAATCGCTTGTGATTTTAAGAAAAACATTTTGTGCACTATATACTTTCAATAATATGCTTCGGTGATTGCAAATACCAGCATCAACATGAGTAACAAAGTACCAAACATTAAGAAGAACTCTCTGAAAATTGACTTTACTCCAGTTCCTAGTAAAGAAACTTTCGATACTTCTGAATCAGAAGACACCTCAGACACTCTTTGTGGTATTGGGAGCTTCCATCCAAAATGGTTGCAGAAATTCAACACACCAAAAGCGTTTCTTGTCAATCACAGTCTTCTTGGTGTCCTTCAAGGGGCCTTCTTCACATATTTAGTTGGATGTTTATCCACCCTTGAAAAAAGGTATGCATACGAAAGTAAAGTCACAGGCATCATCATGATAGCCGATGAAATTAGCCCAATATTGTTTGGTCTTTTGCTGGGGTATTTTGGTGGTAAAAGTCACAGACCGAGAATTGTGGCAGTTGGAATGGTTATTGGCGTTGTAAGCTGTTTCATCATGGCTCTTCCGTATTTCATCTACGGCCCTATTAAAGAATTCAATCCAGAAACTCTTAAACTTGTAAATAGGACTAAGTATGAATTTTGCGACGATAAAGAAAGAGATTATTACTGCGAAAAGTCACCAACTTTTACAGCTGTGTCTATATTATTCTTCGGAAATTTCTTAAAAGGTTTTGGATCACTTGCCTTTTATACTATTGGTACATCGTATCTGGATGACAGTGTAAAGAAAAAGAATTCTCCTGTATATTTCGGTAAGAATTTATTATGTATCCTAAATAAATAACTATACCTTTAGTATAAGTACGATACTAAAATACTTGTATGTAGTGTGTTTAAGAGTCCAATGCCAATATTATTTCATGTTTTACAGTAAAACTCTTATTATTTAAATAATATTTTGATAATATTTTTCAAGAAATTATATTTATTAATATGTGAAACTTTTTCTTTTTATACCTTCTTTAAAAATTAAGAAACTAATTTTTCTCATGAAATTAGAAGTGCTGTAGAACATTAAGAATGATGTAGGATTCTAATTATAGAACGATAAATTGAAATGATTAATATTGAAAATATAGTTATATCATATTGTCTATCCGAATAGAAAAAACTATTTATATTGATAATGTAATTTATTTCTAAAACGGAACTAACCAATATAACATCTTATTACAATTTTATTATATTTTGTATTTTTATCGTTCATCGTGTGAGACGGGGAGGTCTGGTGAATGATATGTTATGGTATATGGTGAATGATATGGTTATGGTGAATATATGGTGTATATGATCATGATTTGTTATAGTATGTGGTCAAAGACTTGTTATAGTATGTTGTCAATGATATGTTATAGTATATGGTGAATGATACGTTATAGTATGGTATAGTTTATGATGAATGATGTTATAGTATATGGTGAATGATATGTTATAGTATATGGTGAATGATATGTTATAGTATATGTGAATGATATGTTATAGTATATGGTGAATGATATGTTATAGTTTATGGTGAATGATTTATTATGGTATATGGTGAATAGTATAAATGGTATTTTTATTGAACTAAGGCTGTTTGGTCCGAAATTTGATAAAGGTGCCGAATCAAAAGTTTGTTTGTCAATGTTGGGTATTGATAAGTAAATCTGCATATTGGAAAGTTCCTTAGTTGCTCTCGAGCAAAAGGTGGAATGACCCAGATAGTGTTATTTGGGAAGTATTACAATGTGGATGCAATCTGATATGTCCATGCCATACCACACTTTGATAACAATGAGTCAAGTAGCGACTGTAGCACAGAGTAGCTACTTCTCTTCCGTTCTAGTGGCGAATGACCTTAGGGCAAAGTCTCTGGAATTAAAAAACAACAACACAATTTAAGAGGAATTTGATTTCAGCGATGAAGAAAAACAATCACATTGCAGGAAAAAATTGAAAAATATCATCTATTAGATCCAATAACAATGTGATTAATGTTAGTAAAACGAATGAAAATTGTTTATTTCATAAACTGAGAATACATAAAAATTAAAAATGTTAAAATTATTTTAGGGAAGAATATTGCTATAAATAAAAATACTATGGAATTTCAATTGTTAATGAATCGTATTAAAATTTTAATGCTTATTTATTATTATTTATTTATTTTATATGCTTATTTATTATTATTTTTATATTATGCTACTAATTAAAAATTTATTATTTAATTCTAATTAAAAAATAATTCCATATCTAATATCTTGGAAGCAAATTCCAAGATATTAGATATGTAGAAAAGTATAATTTTTAAAAATCTTTTTGAAATATTTCATATAAAGTATTTTTCTTTTTTGTTGTCTCAAATTTGATAAAATTTAGTTACTAAAAGAGCACCTAACACAAGTGCTAAAAAAATATTTCTACGATATTTCTACGATTTTAATTTTTTTTTTATTCGTATAAAAATATTACTTATCTTTTTTATATTATATATATTTATATTTTAATTATCATCATGATAGTCGAGGATATATTTTTTATGTTAAAAAATTTTTCTTTTTATATTCTTATCAAATAAGTTTGGGAAGTCATCCATTGTTCTAAATATTATTTCAGAAAATTTACTTAAGTATTTAAAATTTGTAGATATATCTGTTGTAGGTGTTGATAAAATTACAAAAAATTACTAGAACAGTATTACTTGAAAAAATATTATATGAACTTATATGAAACTTCTTATTTTAAGAGCTGAATAGTAGTTTTTTAGTCTTTGGATATTAATGCTTATAAAATATAGATGAAAGTGATATGAAACTTTAAACAGATCATCTTAGCCGCTAAGCAGTAGTTTCAGTCTTTTTTATTAACACATAATTGAGATCTTTGAGAAGATAATATATGGCCAATTCACATGTCGTAATTGTAGATCAGAAACATGATATTTAATCGCTACCTCCTATTTTCTTTGGAAAAAGACCAAAAAGAAGATAATTATGTGGTAATAGGTGGTCTTTAAGTCATAAGAGGTCACTTATATAAGGACCACAGTTAATCTTATCACATAAAAGCAAACTTATATTAAATTGGCCATGAAATTTCGCGCTGAAAAATAACGGGCACAATAATTGCGAGGTTATTTATGAACAACAAGTGCTACATTGGCGTCATTTATGATAGAATAATTCGAAAGAAAAAAGCATTTCGTTATCCATTTTTATACTTTGTGGACCTGCCTTTGATGCCAAGTTTTAGTTTTTAAAAATATTTTTTAAAATTATATTAAATTAATGTGTTATTGTTTATAGACCCCTGGAGCATCATATTTTGTATTCATTGTATTATTTTAAGTTAACTTTTGATGCAGATATAAGGTAATTTTTGTACATCTTATTAAGTACACAATTGCTTTTTTAAGTGTACAATTTACATCAACATGAGTACTAGAGTGCCAAATAGTGAAAATAGCGTTTTGAGGACTGATTTTACTCCAGTTCCCACTAAAGAGATTGACAATTCTGAATTAGAAGATGACGAAGACACCCTTTGTGGAATTGGAAGCTTTCATCCAACTTGGTTGCAAAAATTCAGCACACCCAAGATTTTCTTTGTCAACAACTGCATTCTTGCAGTTTTTCAAGGAGCAATTTTTTCATATTTTGTTGGATGCTTGTCCACTATTGAGAAGCGATATGCTTTTGAAACTAAAGTGTCCGGCATCATCTTGATGGCCGAAGATGTTTGTCCGATAGTGCTCGGGGTTTTTCTGGGATATTTTGGCGGTAAAAGTCACAGACCGAGAATTATGGCATTTGGAATGATTATTGCCGTTGTAAGTTGTTTTATAATGGCTCTCCCGTATTTTCATCTATGGTCCTATTAAAGAATTCAATCCAGAAACTCTTAAACTTCTAAATAGGACTGAGTACGAATCTTGCGATGCTAAAGAAGAAGATGATTTCTGCGAAAAGTCACCAACTAATACAGCTGTATCTATATTCTTCTTCGGAGTTTTCTTGAAAGGTTTTTCATCTCTTGCATTTTATACTCTCAGTACATCTTACATGGATGATATTGTGAAGAAAAAGCATTCTCCTGTATATTTAGGTAAGAATATCCATATAAAACTTCAGAAATTAATATCTTTTCTGTAATAAGATTAAAGCATTTTTAGAATTACTTATAGCATGTTAGCGTATATAGACTTACAGTATAATAATTGAATATACAGTTAAAATTTTAATAAATACTATTAGAAAAAAATTATTCTGATGTATAAACTGCACGTATTTTTAAATATTGAAACGTTAAAACGCTTTTTATTATATTTTTAAAAATATTTAAAATTCTACTCTCAAATTAAAAAAAGCTTAATGTTTAAAAGGTATTAAAAAATGTAAAATTCATTTAGTGAAGTGAAGTTTTATATTTTCTGCAATAGATTAATTGTTAATATATAAAATTACTTATAGCATGTTAGCATGCATGCATTACTTATAGTATGTTAGCGTATATAGACTTACAATATAATAATTGAATATACAATTACAAATTTAATAAATATTTTTGGCTAATTTTTTTGATGAAAACAAAAATACGTATTTTTAAATATTGAATATGTAGAACGCTTTTTAATATATTTTTAAAAATATTTAAAATTCGACTCTCAAATTAAACAAAAACTTAATGATAAAAGGTATTAAAAACTGTAAAAAATTGTTTACAGTTATAATTTTTATTTAATTTTACAATGAATAATATACAATAATATAATGAATAATATATTAATGAATAATTTACAATGAATAATTTACAATTTTATAATATACAATTATAAGTTTAATATTTTTTTTTGGCTAATTATTCTCATGAAAACCGCTATACGTATTTTTAAATATTGAATATTTAGAACGCTTTTTATTATATTTTTTAAAATATCTAAAATTCTACTCAAATTAAAACAAATCTTAATGATTAAAAGGTATTAAAAAATGTAAAATTCATTTAGTGAAGTGAAGTTTTTATATTTTCTGCAATATATTAATTGTTAATATATAAAATTACTTATAACATGTTAGCATGCATGCATTACTTATAGTATATTAGCGTATATAGACTTACAGTATAATAATTAAATATACAATTATAATTTTAATAAGTATTTTTGGTTAATTTTTTTGATAAATTAAATATTGAATATTTAGAACGCTCTTTAATATATTTTTAAAAATATCTAAAATTCTACTTTCAAATTAAAACAATGATTAAAAGGTATTAAAAATGTAACATTCATTTAGTGAAGTGAGTTTTTATATTTTCTGCAATATATTAATTTATATATAAAATTACTTATAACATGTTAACATGCATGCATTACTGCCATTAGGCAGAAGGCCTTGACCCACCACGGGAAGGTTGGAATAATGATGATGATTAAATAATTGACATTTACTTTTCGTATATGCTTGCACAATTACAAACATTCGTAGTATACAATTAATGATAAAAGTTTTTTGAATAAGTTTGCGTTCTTTTTTTCAGAGTGTGCTTAGCTAAATGTTTCTAAAATATTGAGGTGACTGACCATGATAACTTATAATAACAAATGATATTATAACATCGATAAATAGTCAAACGATAATCTTTATAATCCGATAATAGTTATAGTCGATAATCTTTAACCTTGTTCATAAAAGATGGATTGTCAATATATGAAAATTTGTAATATGGTTAATTCTTATGTTTTGTTTTTGTATCAGAAACAGCATATTTAAACTCGACTTTATATTTTCTTTGGTAAAATAATGCTGATAATTATAGGCGATGTTTATATCTGAAATGCTCTTTTATATAATGTGCAAATACTACCATACTACCTACTAAAGAAAATATTACTATTAAATGGTAATATTTTTCTTTATCATTTAATAAAAGTTAATACCTGTTACCTAGTTATGAAATTTTTATATTCAAAAAAACTTACTGTAAAATTTTATTACTGCAATAATTGACATTTTTAGTATGACAATTACTATAAATTATCATTCGTAATAGAGTAACATTAGGGAGAGGCATTTTGTTTACCACTCTAATATTTTATAAATTTCGCATCAGGATCATGTCTTAATTTTTCAATGTTATTTAACATTAAAATTATTTTTTTGACAAGAAGATTATTTAAAAAAATAGAAAGACAAAAGAAGGAAGGAATATAGTGTAATTAATCATTTTATTTAAGTTAACTTAATTTTTAACATAGAATATGTTTTATACATGATCAAAGTGATCAAAAACTCGAAAATTTGAAAACATTGGGCAAATTAATCGTGTTATTTTTAACACACGAAAACGAAAACGATTTTTTTTTTTTCTTTCTAATGCAGCTGGTAAACACAGACAGCTTGGTCTTAGATGCCTTAAGGCAAGCGCTGCACAGACGTACTCACTTTGCATTATCCAGGGGGCCCGTGTAACTTGAAGATAAGCCACGGACGCGGAGTAACAATGCCCCCGCAACGCTCTATGATCCTGTTAGACCGGGACCTACTTTTTAAAGTGGATTCCGAACCACTACAAACATCCATGGCACCGCCGGGACTCGAACCCGAAACCTGTGGTACCGAGCGCCAGAGCGCTAGCCACTCGGCCATACAGCCCTCAAAAACGATTTCTTAACTTTAGTTTTTCTTAATTACGTCGAGGATTGGGTCGTTTTGAGCATTTCTCTGCTTGCAGCCCATTACAAACTATCTTGGAAGAAGGCATGTGGTGTGGGTTGCAAAGACAAACGTTGTTACTCATTTAGCACGACCCAGGGGGCACATGTAACTTAAAAATATTCTAAGGACACGAGAAACACTACTTCCACAACGCTCTATAAACAAATAAGACTGGGACCTACGGTTTAAAGTGGATTCGAACCACTACAAACATCCATGGCACCTAGAGTGAGTCATTCGGCTTCTAGTCCTCTAGAGTGAGTGCTAGTCATTCGACTTTTTAGACCCTTCTTAACTTTAATGTAATTATATTAATTAATTAATATAATTCCCCAATTATATATTCTTTATTATATAATTTCTCAAGCTATTTCATAAATTAATTAACTACTCAATAAAATAAATGAAAATCACAATGATAAAACAGGTTTATCATTAAATGGTAATATTTTAATTGCTACCATGATGCATTCTATTCGCTGACACATTCAGTTGCATTACTCTTAGCTTAGTGGTGATTGGTTATCCGCTCTACGGTCATCTTATGCACACTTTAGGCTAAAAGACAGTTGCAAGTGGATTCCGAACCACTACGAACACCCATGGCACTACCGGGACTCGACCCCGATACCTGTGGCATCGAGCGCCAGAGCGCTAGCCACTCGGCCATAAATTAATTAATTACTCAACAAAATAAATTAAAATCCCAATGATAAAACAGGTTTGCCATTAAATGGTAATATTTTAATTGTTACCATGATTGCAAGTGGATTCTGAACCACTACAAATTACCCATGGCACCACCGGGACTCGATCCCGAAACCTGTGGTACCGACCATAGCCACTCTATTCGGCCAACAGGCCCCTAGCTTAGTGGTGAGGAATGCAACTTACTTAAAGGAAAGGTCAAGTTACAATCATTTAGTGGCATCATTATTTTCAAAAATTAAGGAGATTCGATAGCAATTATGATAATTTGAATAAGCACCGATGACAACACATGAAAAGCCAATGAATGAAATGAATGAAAAGCCAACCATCTAATTCAACACATGTAAAAAGGCCGAAATGATTTCTTAAAGGGGATTTACTTAATAAATTAAAATCACAAAAAAATGAAAAACAAATATACATTTAAGCGGCTGTATTTGAACAGCTGCCACATCGCGTTTTATTCGCTAATACATTCAGTGTCACGATTCGTAGCTTAGTGGTAACATATGCAACTTATGTGTAGGAAAGGTCAAATTTTAATCCTTTAGTGGCATCACTGTTTTTTCAGAACTAAAAAATTCGATGGTAGTGTGATAATGTGAATAAATATCGATAAATAATCTCATTAAAATGCGAAGCAGATAATGTTGAAAATCCTCCTATTATCCAGTATCTGTCGGTGGATGGTACATGCGTGTATAAATGTACGATGTACGAGCCCGACTCGTAGCTCAGTGGCAATGCACGCCGCTTGTGAGCATTAAGGAGAAGGTTCAATCAACTGGCGGCTTTGTTGTACACACTGTTTCAAAAAACATGGAGACTCGTTGGGTGTTTGTGATATTCAGCATCTTGCCTCGTTTGACTAACGAGACAAGATGGCAAGACTACCTGGTGGGAGTTTTCCGGATTTCTCCAATACGATTTTCTGGGTTTCTCCTATACATAGTTTCTCCTAAAGTCCTAAGGTAGCTCCCTCCTTCTTCAGCATCACGGAGCCAATTCAGACTTCTACCTACGGGAGCTCCATCACAACAGAAGCTGCCCCCCCCCATTTCCCTCCTTCCATGAGACCACACAGGTTCATGGACTTGGTCTAGTGTTGCTGTCTTCCAAGTGGGATAAGAAGCAACAACGATGTACGAAAATCAAAAATCTTTTCGTTACCATATATTTATCTTATCTTGTCTTAATTTTACTTTATTTCAATCATATTTCTAAATTTATGCGTCAGTTGAATTAAATTATTCAGAAAATAATCCCAATAAGTTTATTAGTTGCAGTTATAAATTCTCGAATAGTTGATGAAATATTTGTTAAGTTTAACTGTATACTTGAGTTGCTTATCGATAAAAAGGAACTTCTCTTCTGATAAGAACGAAAAGTTTTGGATGGAAATAAATGATTATATTACAGAATAAATGCGTCGATATTAGAAATTTCTGTAATCATTGCAAGCCATGTGTCTAGACAATTTTTTTTTTTTTTTTGAAATTTTCTTGTATCATTTCATTTCTATGAGAATTATGACGTGCAAAGAATTTTCTCGAATCGAAACGTAAATGGATTTTAAAATTGACAGTAGCACTTGTACCTTTAGTTTAAAAGAGCTTACGACATTTAAAGGAATATTTTTTTTTGTGATTATAAGAAAATTATAATTAATCTATCTCTTTAGGTATACCTATAGTATTTTAAATTAATGACCTATACACCATTTATTTATCTAGATATTCTTTCTAATAATTAGGTATTTCTTTGTTATGAGAGTCATCAAGAGCAGACAACTCCACACATAAATGAATTTTGAGTTTATATACAGTAGTCTGTAGTATTTTTAATAATATCAATATTTTTTAAAAATGTATCAATTTTCTTCTTCTTCATTGGCGCAACATTCCCATTGGTGGGTTGAGGCCATCTACCTTTGGAGGATTTCGAGACAGGAGATGCTTTCTTTTTACGGAGTAGGAATGTCATCCCTACGCCCTACAGTCATATTAGTCAAGGGTTATGGTTTAAAGTGGATTCTGAACCACTTTAAACATCCACATGGCATCACCGAATCTCGAACCCGAAACCTGTGGCACCGAGAGCCAGAGCTCTGGTCACTCGATCATCAAGCCCCTATGTGCAGCCCCTATATCCCTATATGTTGCCTTAGTAGAATTCATAATTTAAAATTACAGTATAAAACTTTTTTTTTTTTATAATTGTTGCCTTTAGAGAATTAGGTTAAAAATATTTACTTTTAGAAGTGAGGTTTTATTTGGGATTTGGGGCTGAGAGAACTAGTTTAGACATTAAAAGCTATTCGGATTAGTATTAAGATTTTTTTTTTATAGGTGGACAAAAAATTTTAAACGTAGATCACTCATTTAGTTTCAGAGGAAGCCAACTTAGCTTTCCCCGATTATAGTAATAATTGAAATAATAAGGCATTTAATACGTCTTTTTATGTTTTTATTCGGACAACAGCTAATATGAAATATGAACCATTAATTATTATATTACTCGTAAAAATTAGACTAAGAAGGATTTTGGATTTTGTAGGCCTGTTAGCCGAGTTAGTAGTGGTTAGGAATCCGTTTCAAACAGTAGGTCCCAGTCTAATATGATTGTATAGTGTTGACATATAAGGCTAACAGCCCTATCTCAAAAAAGAACATATTTAAGAATTTGCCAATAGGCAGACAACCTTGGTCCACCATGGATCTATTGCACCTTTGAGGAAGAAGAACGTCTTTATTTTAGTGCTTTGCTGAAGATAGAGAGGACAAATCTATAGATTAGATAGTTCTTCCTTTTGAAGCGACGGGGAAAGATAGAAAAAGAATACATGAAAACCTCTGGAAATGGGCGCGTTAAAATCGCGTTTGCTCAATAAGGTTGCAGTGTAGTATAATGCTGCTTTATATTTATAGCACCATTATGCATTTGCTATATATTTATTGTTTCAAAGGCAAATGGGAAAATGCAAGATTAAACAACAGTTATTTTTGAATTTCATTTATTAACCCCTTTTTTATTAATTACGTTTGTGAATTTTGTCGTACTACTACTGTTACATCCCATCACTAGAGCTGAGATGCCTCTTTATAGCTTTGGGAATAGTACAACTGATGTTGTGTCACTTCAATCTTGAATGAGAGCCCTGGAGTGATTCTTACTCCTCAACTCCTCCATCTCATTGAGTTTCCTCTCCTACACGAGCCTTACATATTTATCATACCCATCCCAATTATAGACCCAATTATATCTCATAAACTCAACATGCTATAATCCGAGCTCTCTGGCTCAAATTTTATTGTAAATGATCATCCCTATTCTGTAAACCAACTAAAGCCTTAACAATAAAGCATTAATTTATCTTTTCATAACCTCAAAGTTGATTGACATAAACAAGCCATTATTTAAATGGATGATTCTCTTATTGGACAATTTCAGTTCCATGTGTTGTAATCACTAAATAAATCTGAGCCTATTTTGACAGATATATAACATTTATATTTTCAACAATTGTTCTACTTCCCAACAACTCTTGATTTATTTCAAAGAATTTCCTTTCAATTTTTCGAACATACATTTTTCGAGTGCCTTTGTTAACATCTTTATCTATCAGATAAGTTTTAAAAAAGATTTCACGCTTGAGCAATGGTTGAATTTAAGAAGACTGATTTTGAAGTGTAGTTAATCTACACTTCAAAATATTTATAAAAAAGTTAGATAAATTCGAATTACAAGAACGAGAAAAAAAAAAAGAGAATGTTCGATCCTCATCTTTTTTGTTCCTATTCTTTAATCTAAAGTCTAATTATTTTGGATATCCATTTTTCTTTTCATCTGAATATTCTGTGTTCTTGAATTGAAAACCGTTCAATAAAGATACTGATTATATTTTGATTGGTTTTAAGTAAAAAATATTACTTTTAAGAATAACTTAAATTTTTAAATAATTATTGGGAGTTTTAAAGCTGATGATGGAATATTTCGCTTGTTTCGATTAGTTTGAAGCTGCATAAGATAATTTGAAAATGCTCCGATACAGTTTGTAGTTTTATAATTTTTCTTGTTGCAAGACTAAACGAAAATATTAGTCAAATATTTAGTTACAATATAAATATATATTTTTAATTCTATTTATTATTAAATCTCATTAAATTAAATTATTTTTGTGGATTTCAAGTGGAAAGATATATTGTTCCCACGTTTTGCTAAGGTTCCTACTTTTGAAGATGAATTCAATGAGATTTTTTAAGGAAAACTATGAGTACTTTTGAACATAAATATGATAACTATTGAAAATGCATATAAGCACCTTGTAAGATGAATATGAGCAATTTTGAAAGAGAACGCAAGATGTTCAAGATATATTGGAAGCATTATAAACACGTAAAAAAAAAACTTATTAGAGATAAAAACAGATTTTTTTTTAATTAAAAAAAAAATAAATATTTAAAAAAAAAGTTGTCTAATCGAAATAATAGAAGTAAATATTTCAATTAGACAACACTTGATTTCTTGTAATTCCTCCAAGCATACTCGACTTTTACAGAAAATTGAAAATTCTGTATTTTATTAACTGCTGTATAAATGGCATTGTAAGTTAGTGAATTTTTCTTCTATTTCTGAAAATTTTACTTTCTATTTCTCATAAAATTTTAGCCACTCGGCCATCAGGCAATATATATTGATATTTAAGTATTTGTTACTTAGACCTTAGCATTTAAATATTACTAGTTTTAAAAATAAATTTGAAATCAAATATATGATGTTATTTTACCACGTTATTTACAAGTTTAAGTGCTCTAATACAATTGTTATGTAAAAAAATAAATTTAAAGTCACACTTTCAAAAGAAGCAAAGTGTCTTATATAATATTTATCATCTCGAACTCTTTACAATGACTTTGCAAAAGTTGTTTTCGTAATAAAAGGTGCACAATAGTGCTCGAACCGGCACTCAAGAATAAGTGGATTGCGGAAAACTTGAGATAGCACATTTCTTTCCTATATTTGATCAATAGATATTTTAAGATAGGAAGGCGCCAAAGTACTTTCTACACTTAGATTAGATTTTTGATCCAATTTTATAACACTATATTACACTGCACATTGCACAATGGAGAAATTATTTTGAAAAAAAAATATTGTTGTCATAGTTTAATGTGGGGTTGTTGGTAGCATTGTGTTCTGCATTATCATAATGAAATTGAAAAGTGTCAATAAAAAAATTGTACATTTTCTTAACTCATTGAGTTTTTGCAATTCCTACTATTAGTTCACACTCTCCCTATATATATCTTGTTCCAATTTTCAATCGTTCATAAAATACTTTTTATTCATCCACTCAAGTTCAAATACAATTTTTGTAAACTTGTAGTGGATGACACTTGATGTTAATACAGTTTTTTCAAATATTAATTCATTAATTAAATTTAATTAATTAATTTTAGTTTTATATGGGAGAAAAAAATGTCTCTTATATAAGATATTTAGCAGGATATAAATTTAGGAATAAATACCGTCAGTGGCGAAGCGTGTCGATCGCTGGAAAAAATTTCTTTCTCAGATTCTTTTTTCATTCTGGGTTCTAGTCTGAGTCAAGGAGGGAACAAAATGGAAAATGAAACGTGTGAATAAATTAGTGAGAGTGGTGGAAAGTATGTATGTCAGAGAGAGAGAATTTTTTCTAACTTAAAAAATGAATGAAAATTATTTATAAAGGACTTTCTGCAATATAGTGAAAAAAAAAGTAGGAATTGACTTTATTATATATTATTTGTTTATGTACACGTTAATCAATTTAGGTAAATTTTTTTTTGTATATGATATGAGCAACTGTAGTTAATTTGTTTCTCATATTTTTATGTTAAACTTATTGTTTAGTTATGTAATCTTATTTACCCAATAAGAAAGAATTTTAACTATCAGAAATAAATTATCAGACTTATTAGCTTGGAGTTTTTATACTCTCATTGTTAGCAAATTTTATTGCAACCTGTATTCATTGTCCAACTTTCACATTTAATTTACTAGTTAGTTGTTTCTAGTTAAGCTCGCATTCAGTTTTAGCTAACTCTTTCTGATCATACGTTGGCAAATTTCAGGAAAGGAATATATATTTAAAACCCTGTGTACTTTATTGTAGTGCATTACAAATGTTTTTCAAAAAATGTTTTTCAAAAAATAATTTTTTTTTTTTTTATCATCTCTGCTATATTTACAAAAAATATAGCAGAGATGATAAAAAAAAAAATTATTTTTGAGAAAATCACTACAACTTACTTTTACTGCCGTATTTATATTATTGTTCAGAAATATTTTTAAAAGTTATGAATATCTTGGATTTTATACTATACGTGGATATTATCTTACATACATAATATTGCACATGAAAATGATTAGATATTTTTCGGTAAGAATTTACATATAATGCATCAAGATAAGTAAAAACTATATTTCAGTAATTAAACTTTTAATATATTTAAAATTATTTGCAGTTTCTTGCCTTCAAATAAGTTGATTAATTAATTTATTATATTTTGTATTAATTATACCTGATAAATTATCCAAATGAATATATTTATATTTTCTTCTTAAAAATATTAAATTTTAACGAACTTTTTATGTTAATTTACAAAATACTTTTAAAATTGTTTAAAAAGGTGATACAAAATTAAAATATTAAATGAATAAAAGTAAAGAAATAAAAAAATGCAAAATTCACACAGAAAGTTGCATATATGTGTATAAGAACGATTAGTTAATGATACTGAAAATGCAAAGATTAGAAGCAATATATCTGCATTATATATATATATTATATATATCTATATTATCTGCAGTTGATATAAAGTATTTTCTCAATGATAAGTTTGGAATTTCAATTTGTATTTCACTTTCTTGTAAAATGCAAGCATGATAAATGTAATTTCTAATGTGATTGACAATATATCTAAAAAATTAGAACAATCCAACCCACTGTCTCGCAAGCCGTAGTCGAACATGAAATCTTAACTTTTCTTAACATTTTGAGATTATAATGCCCTAATTGCATCTAATTTCCGAAATTTTTGTTAAAATTCTTTATAAAGCAAACATAAAATTAAAATATTGAAAGAAAATAAATTTAAAAAAAAAAAAATGCAAAATTCATTCAGAAAGTTGTATGTATGTTCTTTTAAGAATATTTAGTTAAGAATACTGAAAATGCTAAGATTAAAAAATTATTTATCTGCAATTGATATAAAATATTAATTTTGGAATTACAATTTGTGTTTGGCTTTCTTGTATATTTTAAGCATAGAGATTGTTATTTTCTAATGCGATTGACAATGTATCTAAAAAGTTAGAAAATGCAACTCATTGTTTTGCCAGCCATAGTCCAACATGAAATCTTAACTTTTCTTAACATTTTGAGATTATAATGCACTAATTTCGCCTAATTTTCGAAATTTGTACAAATTAAAAATATTGCAGTTGATAAAGATTTTATTTTGTTTATATATGTCAGCGATTCCATTTTTATTTCAAAGATATTTTGGTGATAAAAATTCTTTTGCCTACTAGATGATTAAACAAACTCTTTATGAAAGGAAATAAACAACTATTAAGCTGTGGCCCTTTAGGTTGTTTGCCATGGTGCATATCTTAGATTGTATAACGCTTATCAAGATATTTTTTAACAAGTATCGTTATTGACATCTAAAGACGCTAAAAAGGGTTGGGCTGCCCTGCTCTAAATATTACATATTTTCGCCTTATAAAGGAGTTGAAAAATGAATGCGCAGTGTA
>BPLR01005694.1:0-79649 GCA_021605095.1 Caerostris extrusa | reverse complement strand
TGCATCGTGCAGGACATTTCGAGATCACTTTGAGGCACTATTTGAACTCCAGATCGGAAGCGACATCATTGGCTAATGTTATCGCACTAGCAAATGGATTTTTATGCCTCTCTTACTCCAATTTTTCGGCAATTCACGCTGTGAAAGTTTCTTTTGGGGCGTGCAGAACGCAAGTTATTTGATGTAGATCCTCTTTCTTTGTGACGTTTTATAATGGCCTGCGAACAGTAGAAAGCACTGAAACATTTACTTTTACCTATTTCTCACGATAACAGGCAATTTTCACGAAGACAAACAATTTTTCTCGCAACGAGATCGGCAATTTCAGATTTCTTAGGTGCCATCACAAATTGAAATCAACAATCAAATGATAAAGTATCGACAGCACGCTACCTCTCCCTTTAGGTCAGTCTTACGTACGTTATTTACTGCGGGATGACTATCAAATAGTTAACGTGTAAAAAATGCAAATTTCTAAAGTTGAGTTGAGGTGTGCAAATACTTTTTGGAAGATATTTTAATTTTGTTTGAAAAAAAATTTTTTTTACTTTGTATTATTGTATTTTTTTAAATTAGTTTAGATGAATAAGGTTATTGTGTTTTTAAATGCCCATTTTTGTACTTTTCAATGCATTTTTTATGAATTAAACAAAACTGTATGTGTGCAAATACTTTTGTACCCACTGTATAAGTTCCTCAAAAAAAAAAAAAAAAAAAAAAAAAAAGTTCATCATTTTGAAAAATTTACGTAGTTAATGAAATTACAAATATAATTTCTATAAAATGATGTATATCCACTTTGAGCAAAGACATAATATTTAGTTCAAAAATTATACTACATAATTTCCCTACTTTATTTTTATATGTGTGGCAACACTGATAATGATAAATAATATAAATTTTCGTTCGTTCACTGGAATTTTGTAAAATTGGTTAACTAATTAGCGTATCAAACTCAACGTTACTAAACTGAAGCTGTTCTCTATACTTGGAAACGTCCTAATATTCGTAATATTACTATTTATAATATTCTATAGCTTGGTCAAAATGAAGCAAAATACCTTGGAGTCATACTTGGCAAGCATCTTACCTATCATTCTCACGTCAATTATATCAAAATAAATTCAATATGGCTGTTAAAAAACTTTATCCTCTTATCTCTCGCAATAGTCATACCAACATTGATACTAAAATTCTTATCTATAGGGTCTACTTGCGTCCCATTATAACATATGCCAGTCCAATATGGGGATCCGCTTGCAAATCTAGAATCAAAGATATTCAAACTCTTGAAAATATAAGTATTACGTATGGCAATTGATGCACCATGGTTTGTCAGAAATAAAGATATTCTCGCTGCTCTGGAAATTCCTTCAATTAAAAATTTTATTCACAATCTCGCAACTCATTTTTATAATAATATTCCTAATAATCCTAATACTTTGCTTAAACGCCTTTCTGATTATGACATTACTCTTCCCATCAATAATAAACGCCCGCGTACTTCACTGAATATTTTAACTAAATATTTTTATATCAGCTCTCTATTTGTAATTTTATTTATCCTACATTTGTATTTAAATTCAATTTTTTTTTTTCCTTTTATATATATACTGAGCAAGCCATATTTCTCTTACAATATCATCCTCAATGCAATCATCCAGATACCATGAAAACGCCATAACCATGAAAACGCTATCGGTAGTGTGTTCTGTTTGTTAACCCTATACAATGCTGTTTAAAACATTACATTTGATACACTTTTTACAGCTGAACTAAATTGAACATTACATTTGATTTTTAAAACACTAGATTTACCATCCAGACGAGGAAAACCACGAAAATTTGAAAATATAATATTAGCACCCTTATATCATCATGACAGGCCCATCACATTAAAAAAAAAAAAATTCAACGTTATGATAGACCTTATTATCTTATATTCCTCCATTACATCATGGCTATTTTCCAAAAACTTTCTAACAATGATAAAATGAAAAATGGCACCTATTAATACAAAAAGTTGTAATTAAAATAGCATTACCAGAAAAATATTGAAATAATGCCTTTTATTTTATTTTTGGACATATTTAATAAAAATTTCATAAAAAATTTGGTTTCATTCAATTGAAATCCCATATTTAATATTTAATAAATGCATGATTTCACATTTGGGTTGACTTTGAAAGTGGTGTAAGTCCATTTGAGGTCATCAAAAGTATAAATTTCTTATTGTCTAATACTTTAAAAAATGATCCCATTATAAACTTAAATCAATTTGATATTTAAAAAAACATCAAATGATCGTATTAACGTATGTCAATATTTATCAAAAGCATTCAAATACAAACTCTTAAATATCTCAATGTAATATAAAATGGATTTGCACCACTTTCAAAGAAAATGTATAAGCTTTCAGTGACCAATTACAAGATAACTGTTTATGTGTTATTCTTAAATGCTAATTTTTTATTTATATAAATAATAACGAACACAAAAATAAAAGTAATATAAATTACTTAAATACGGTAAAATATAGGTTAACAATTAAAAATTATTCATGTAAATCCAGAATTTGTATAATATATCATAAAAACAAGTAAAATTATATTGTCTTTTAATATATATATATATATATATATCTTCTTCATATCACTATATACTTCATATATACTATTCTATATATCACTGTCACAACAGCCCCGAGGAGGGCCAAGGCCTTTGCCTACTAGCAGATTTCGAGACACGAGAAAGAAAGAAGAAAGATTATCTTTTAAGATTATCTTTTAAGATGTAGGGGTTGTCAGCCCTACGCCTGAATCTGTACTGTCATATTAGACTGGGAACTACGGTTTAAAGTGGATTCCGAACCACTACAAATATCCATGGCACCGCCGGAACTCGAAACCAAAAACATGTGGCACCGAGTGCCTTGAACCTGTTTCATTGAATTTATTTTTATATTTATTGGATTTATTGAATATCTGACCGATAATTTTACCAGAATATTTTATCATAAACAATTTTTTTTTCTTCAATGCAGGTAAGTGAATAATATAGTGGGGATTTATATAACTAACCATTTGAACTATATTAAAAGTTTGTTTCTCATCTCTTCCTAAGTAGTTGATCCTTTTATAATGAATGAATTCATTTCAGTAGGTGAACAGTTTTCTTAAGATGTGAGGGAAATGCCTTTAGTAAAAAATACTCAAAGTAATTAATTACTTTAATTTGTGCTTTGTATTGAGGGAAAAGTGAAAATTTCCAACCAGTCAATATGTTGTTGTCGTATTCCCCTGATGAGGACATGAAAATCTAATAACGTGGTAATCCCCAATAATATTGGCTGATTACCAGCTAGGAGTATAAATTTCTCTTCCGAGGGAGGGTCCAGACAATGCAGGCGGCTGCAACAGCCGGACAATCAAAGACATGGTGAGGTGTAAGCTCGACATCAGGGCAGTTGCCACTTTTTTTTGGTATTTTTAACGCCATCAGCAGAAATTTTCCTGTTTTTGTGGTGCTTCATCCTTAATCTTGTGAGAGTAGTAGCTGTTCTTCTGTCGACATTTAGTTCTGTAATTTGGTATTTAGTGTTAATCTTAGAAGGAATTATAAGTTCAAATTCTGCCAAGGCATTTCCATCTGCAAAACTATGCAATTCTATTGTCGATGCAAGACACCATCACATTCTAAACCGAATTTGCTAGATTTTAAAAAAGTGACTGTAGAACACGCCATCAGTAAAAATCAAATCTTTTGTCCTCCTGCAAATTAGGTAGCATATACTGCCATAAGACAACGAGTGAGATACATTTTTGAACGCGCTCCATAAAAATAGAAATGGCGTCAACCTCTTATAGAATGATTATTCACCATCAACATATTAATTACTTACAGCCCCATATTAATTAAGATTTATTTACAATACTAAATAAATGAAGCCTCGTTGGTTTATAGCATTCAATTCTTTAAAGATTTTCCAAGCGTTTCATAACCTTGATTTTCCTTTTTAACAACACATCGGCAATGAACACACATTTGTCCATGACAGAATAAAAGTTCTACTGATATTTATTGCCACGCAATTCGTAGTTTTGACTTTGTAACTTATTAATATTTATAGTAAATAAGCGTGAATACCTTGTCATAATTTTAACAATCTTTTAATTAACAATTTGAAACAGGTTCCTTTTAAAAATTGCTTCCCTTTGTAAGTAAGCATTTGAAAAAAAAAAATCAACTTAATGATTTATAAACATAGATTGTAAAAATATTAATAATTATTTATTTTCTTTATAGTTGAATACATTTTTTCTTTTTTTCATTTCATTTGTTTGTAAAAAATGGTACCATAATAGTATGCCGATTATATGAAACAAAATAAAATATCGTCAAATTGGTGAAAGATTGGCAATATTGGCGATGGATCTGGCGAACGGTTTTTGAATGAAAAAATTATTAAAATCGTGGCAATCTTTTTACGTATAAAGATTGATTTTAAAACCATTTATATTTCCTTTTTTCGCTTCGATACTTGCATGTTTTATATTGATAAATAAAAAATTACTGAATACTCCTCTGAATCTTAATTAAATTCTTGCAAAGTAACGGAACCCACTAATCAAATTAGTTTGAAAACAATCAATCCCAATTTCTTAGCTTTCATTTATTGTAAAAAAAATTCAAATAACAGTATGCAGGGTATATGAAGCAAAATAAAATATCGCCAAATTGTTGAAAGATTGGCAATATTGGCGATGGATCTGGCGAAAGATTTTCGCGCCACATGAAGAATTATTAAAATCGTGGCCATCTTTTTACATATAAAGATTCATTTCAAACCATTTATATTTCCTTTTTCCCGTTCGATACTTGCATATTTTATATTGATAAATAAATAAATAATTAATTACTGAATACTCCTCAGAATTTTAATTAAATTCCCAAGTAACGGAACCCACTAATTAAATTAGTTTAAAAATAATCAATTCCAATTTCTTAGCTTTCATTTATTGTAAAAAAATTTAAATAACAGTATGCAGAGTATATGAAGCGAAATAAAATATCGCCAAATTGGTGAAAGATAGGCGATGGATCTGGCAAAAGATTTTCGCGCTACATAAAAATTATTAAAATCGTGGCCATTTTTGTGTAACATAAGAATCGATTTCATGCTATTTATATTTCCTTTTCCGCTTCGATACTTGCATGTTTTATATTGATAAATAAATAAATAAATAATTACTGAATACTCCTCTGAATTTTTAATTAAATTCATGCAAAGTAACGGAACCCGCTAATCAAATTAGTTTAAAAACAATCAATCGCAATTAAAAGAAAAACCATTAGCCGAATTATGCAAATTCACTCAGCAGTGGCAATTGATATGCGAAACCATTTAGATGGTGTATGTGACCATGACATTTCCCGTTTCGAATTGTCCCTGAAGTTTTTCGGATGAAATTTCGAATTTTCGTGATCAGCGAATTCTTTTTTTTTTTGTTTCCACTGGCAGAGGAAGGTCTCTCGCCAGGTGCAGGAAATGGTTTTCACCAACCAAGGACGGGACCGCATTCGGTTAATACTACCTGCTCGACTGCCCCATACAGGATACGGGCGAAATTATGAGAGGACACGAATATAAATTTTAATTGCATATTAAATTCACAGTGGTTGGTGCATAATTATCAGACGTTTCTTTGAAGTGCTATATTTTAATACAAATTTACAATATTTTATAAATTTAGGAATGAAAATATCCTTTTACTTTTAGGTTATAAAAAATGCGTGTCGATAATCATACTCATACACATTTTTTGGGTTGGGTTCCACCAATAACAAATCCCTTTTAAGATGATTTCCAAATGGATGATTCCGCTTCTGTCTCATCAAACACACCACATTGCCTTCTTAAGTGCACTCCTTCGTTATTCCTTTAGGTGAAACTCCTGGCAAAACGGAGACCTTCTTTCTTTTGAGGGTTTTGAAGAGAAGACATGATTCATCCCCAGTGACAAGATCCTTCAGAAACGGATCCCACTCGTTTTATTGAAGCAAATCGGTGAAAATTCGGACACATGCCTTCGGCTTTATTGTAGTCGCTGAGTTCGTAGAGGATCCATAATAAAACATAATAAAACGTATATAATAGTTATAAAAACGATAATAAACGATACGTCGATAATCGTACTCATATGATTTTTTTGGCTTGGGTTCTACTAATAACAAATCTTTTTAAGATGATTTCCCAATTTATGATTCCGCTTCTGTCCAACCAAACACACCACATTTCCTTCTTACAGTGCACGTCTTTCGTTATTCCTTTTGGTGAAACTCCTGGCGAAACGCAGACCTTCTTTCTTTTGAGTATTTTGAAGAGAAGTCATGATTTATCCCCAATGATAAGATCCTTCAGAAACGGACCCCGCTCGTTTCGTTGAAGCACTCGTAATCGTTATATTATGCTGTACCACTTTGAGAAAGGACGGAAAACAGCGCAGTCATTTCGCGATCTTAACGAACTTTTCTGTGAGGGCAAAATCAACGAAAGTCGATGAAGGGAATGGTTTGCCGGCTGCAAATCTGGCGACACTAACTTGGAAGATAAGCCAGGAAGAAGTCGACTATCGGATTTTGACGACCAGGCACTTTTGGCAGCAGTGGAAGGGGTCGAAAGCTTGACAACTCGAATGCTGTTCGACAACTTATATGTGGACCATTCAACTATCGTTCGTTGTCTCAAAAAGTTTGAAAGGTATGGATATTGGCTGGATGTGTCCCCCACGAACTCAACGACAACAATAAACCCAACGTGTCAGAATTTTCACCAATTTGATTCAACGAAACGAGCGGGGTCCGTTTTTAAAACATCTTGTCATTGCGGAGAAATCATTGCTTCTCTTCAAAAGCTTCAAAAGAAAGAAGGTCTGCGTTTCGCCATGAGTTTCACCAAAAGGAATAACGAAGGACGTGCACTGTAAAAAGAAATGTGGTATGTTTAGAGGAATATAAGTGGAAAAATCATCCATTGGGAAATCATCTTAAACGGGATTTGTTATTGGTGGAACCCAACCTAAAAAATGAGTATGAGTATGATTATCGACACGCATTTTTATAACCTAAAAGTAGAAGGATATTTTCATTCAAAACTTTATAAAATATTGTAAATTTTTATTAAAATATAGCACGTCAAAGAAACGCGTGATAATTATGCACATACCCCATAATATAGTTACATCTTTAAGAAAGAACGGAAGTTTAAATTGTCATGCTCCGAAAAAAATTTAGGCAAGATTCATGTCCTTCAAGCTTAATCTTTTACGAAATTGCTTCTAACCTAGAATAGCAGAATTCAATTATTTTGAAATGTTTTGTAAATATTTTAATTTATTATTAAATCGTTTTGGTTTTGTTAAAAAGTGTTCTGCAATCGTCTGTAAAGCAAAATGGGCTTTTAAGGTTAGCTGACCCATATTTATGTTACCGTTAAGAAAACCCCAACGAAGCGTGTTACCATAATGTGACTGTGTCTACTATCTTAAGTGGTTCTCGTTAAGGAGTTGAACAATAATCTATCCTGCTACAGCATCTTAGATTAAATTATCGCCAAGCAGTGGATGGATTTTAATTTAATGGAACCGTGTAATTTCGAATATAAGTCGATCTGTGTATGAGTCAAGGGTACGTTTTTTTCTTCAAAAAATTTACTCAAATTTTAAAAACCCACATATAAGCTGAAATAAAAAAAAATTCTTGTAACGATCACACATGTCACCACGAGGGTGAAAATGTTGCCAACCAAGTAAAACGAATGGAATATTTTTCAGCCAAATTACTGTAAAATAAAACGATAAACGCCAACTACGATAATTATAACTCTTTGGTAATCTTATCTGGAACTAACACAATGTTTCTATTCAGCTGTTGTCTTGTAACAACAAAAACCTAAAAAGCGATTTTTCTCTTTCAATGTTATCTATGTGCTTATAATTTAAAGTATTATGTTATTATTTCTAGTGTACGTTTTGATACTTTTGCGTTAGCTAAGCGCAACTTTCGCCAACATCAGATTTTTCGTTCTGGCGACGATGCATTCTTGATGATGGCGGCTAAATTCTAGTTATATAAAACCCTTATTAAACCTATTTTGGTCTGAAACTTGGAATTTGGCAAAGATCTGATGTGGCCCATTTGAGTCTATTTGAGCTGAAAATTTTAAGGACAATTCTTGGAGGTGTTAGGGAAAGACATTGTTTGAGAAGATGGTACAATGCAGAAAATTATAAATGCTATAAAGACTCAGATATTATAAAATTCATTAAGAATAAACTGGGTTGCTCATGTATTTAGATTGAATAATCTAAACACTGTAAAAAGGCTCATTTTATAAAGCCACAGGGACAAAGAGGAAGAGGACGACCCAAGTTGCGACGGATAAACGCAGTGGAAAAAGATTTTGCTGTACTAATGGTTAAGAATTGGAGGACTATTGTCACCCAGAGGAATGCATGGAAATCTCTTCAGAGTAAAGCCTTGGCCCAGTCTGGGCTATCGTGCTATTCTTAATGTAATGATGATGACGATGTAATATAAACGATTTCGAAAATAAACAAAACATTTTTAACAACAACATTTTTAACACAATAAACATTTTTGCAAAATAATAGTCTAATTGATTTAAAAATTATTATTATTACTTTGTAGCTTAAGAAATATAAACTAAAGAAATAAACATATGCTAGAATTAACGGTATTTGGTTATTTATCGCTTGAACTCAGCTAACTGAAAAGTAGTTACGTTTTTTGCTAGATTAGCGAATCCGTATATAAGCCGATCCCTTCAATTTATCCAGAAAAAGTTCTAAAACCTTTCGGCTTATACAAGGAAATATACGGAGTCGTAAATTTGCAAATAATTCTACTGATTCAGATTTAATAATAATTCGAATTTTTAAAACTGGAAGGAATGAATAACACAGTGTAACAAATTTCTTTTGTTAGCTATGATACAATCTTTCCCCAAACTGACAGAAGACATCATGTCCCCGTACCCAATAGAGTGATTTCATATCTCATGTTCCCCTATACCCAGCAGGGAGCGACCATCTGTCACTTCAACGAGAATCTCGAAGAAAAAAAAGGACGATCAGAGTTTTTCCATCCAGCATCCCTAGAGTTCGTGTGAGATGACCCAATATCTACTAAAAAGGAATAGGATTGGATAAACTTCTCGCTGATGGTTATTATGGAAGAATGCGAATCACCATATGCTTCGCCTATTGTTCTAGTTCCGAAACTTAATGGAATTACACGTTTGTGCATCGATTAATGGAAATTAAATGCTGCTACAGTTACTGGATAACTATCTCCTCCCAAGAATGGATGATTTGTTACATGGAGCAAAATACAAATTAGGCTACTGAAATTGAATCAATTGACTTAAATTCAGGCTACTATCAAATCGAGGTTAATTCAGGTGATGGTAATAAGGCAGCTTTCATTTGTCCTGTTGTTGTGTCTAATCCTCAGTGTCCTGCAGTGCGGGAGGGACATCCCATGAGAAGTTCACTCATGGATGGAGGGAAAGAAGCAGCTTCTGTTGTGAAGGAGCACCCCTAGGTAGAAGTCTGACTTGGTTCCGTGACGCTGAAAAAGGAGGGTTGCTTCTTTCGGGAGGACTTTTAGGGGGAACTAGCCCTACGCATTTGCATATCGTATTTGAGAAGACCCGGAAAGCTCCCTTCTGGTAGTCTGACTAACGAGACAAGCTGCTGAGCATCACAAGCGCCATCGAGTTTTTCGAAGCAGTGTATGCAGAAGCTACAACGTTTGCAAACATGTAGAATGTATACAAAAGCTACAACATTTGCAAACATGTAGAATGTATACAGATGGTACAACATTTACAAACATGTAGAATGTATACAGAAGAAACAACATTCTCAAACATGTAGAATGTATACAGAAGAAACAGCATTCTCATACATGTAGGATGCATACAGAAGGTACATCATTCTCAAACATGTAGAATGTATACAGAAGCTACAATATTCTCAAACAAGTAGAATGTATATAGAAGTTACAACATTTGTAAACATGTAGAATGCTACAACTTCTACAAGAACGAAAATTCATATAATTGAATCTCAACGGGCAACAGGCAACGGGCGTACCGGTTACGGAGTTACTTGGTGGTTTTAAGAACCACAAAACCTCCACATCTTAAATTAGTTAGAAAATTAGCATTAAATGAAGTTGCTTAAATTATAGAATGTTAATAAATAAAAATAAAACAATTTAAAATTTAGGAAAAACATCTCTTGCTTGAGAACAATTAAAGCAAGAGATCGAAAAAAGCTAAAGCTATAGGTACAATTAGGAGTCCGTTGTTGATGCCCAATTATTTATCGATTAAAAGAAAAAAACATCCAAAGTCTTGGACTTTTTAAAAACTGTATTATTATTATTATTTTTTTTTTTTTTTTAACAAAAGTGCACAGACCTCTGAAACAATTTTTTTCGACCACATCTCAGGACAGTCATTAATCAGTGCTTAAAAGCCAAAACAGAGAAGCAACTGCAACCAGCATGGAAAAGGTATATTTCAACTGATGTCATTGACAAAAAAAAAAAAAAGCAAAACAATCCAGTTTGATTCGAAACGAGTCTATTCATAGTCAGCCTTGATTGAGCAGCAATCAACTTTCCTTAAATGAAAATCCGGACTTTTTATCGCGGCTTTTAAATCATTACCTCACTCTTGATGGACTACATTTTCACTTTTTCCCACTCAAGGTTGCTTATGCTTTTGACTCTTTTCCAAAAATGTTTCTGTTTGAATAATTTCAAATTACGTAATGAATCGCTTTCTCAAGACATGAAACTAAACAGACATTTCGTTGTTTTTAATGTAACACTTATTAGGGCTCAAATGGATTGCAAACTGCACTTGCAATAAATATTATGATAAATTCTTTGTACGTTTAACTGGTACATTAATTTTGATCTCTTAAATGTTTATGCGAGAAATTTAATTTTGTGATACGATACATTTTACTTAGCCTTCGTCTATTATGAATTACAAGGGACCCAAATAATTATCTTGTAGAATCTCGTATATACAAAGAAAAGCAATTAATTTTAACATGCCAGTAAATTATTTTGACTTTTCCCTGGGGTTTACACTAGCTTTGGATTGGGCTAATATTTTGAAGGTCATTAAAGTGAGTCATTCTGGCTAACAAACAGAACCTTATTATTATTACTATTATTTTTGTTCTTAGTTTTACGATAAATGGCTGTGATAGAAAATTACTTTGTGTGTAAACTTAAATATATATTTTTAATTTTGTAAACATTCAGTTCAAAAGAATTTGTCTTTGCTTCAATAAAAATAAATAAAATGGTGGCGGGAAAAAAAAAAAAAGTTAGATTTTAAAATTAATGACTCCCTCGCGCTTTTTCTAAGCTTGTTTTATTCAATAATTTGTTTTAAAAAAAATGCAGTGCTGATGGCTGAGTGACTAACGCTCTGGCGCTCAGTTTGTGGGTTCGAATCTCGGAGTGCCATAAATGTTTGTAGTGGTTCGGAATACACTTTAAGCCGTAAGTGATGTCCAATATGTCTATTCGGCTTATGGCTGACACCCTACAACGTAAAAGGAAATATCTCCTGCTTCTGAAACTGCCAGTAGATGAATGCCCATGGAATGTTGTAGTTCCGGGGAGTTAGAATTAACTTTCTTTGTTCTGTTAGAGTTAACTTTCTCTGTTTATATAAATATCATATCCTTAAACCGCCTAAGATTATTGAAGCAGAGAATGCATGAATTTTTTTTATAGAAATTTTTTTGATGTACACTAATTAACAGCAACAGTTAGTAATATGGAGTGACTAGCGCTCGATGCCACAGGTTTCATATTCGAGTCTTGATGGTGCCATAGATGTTTGCGGTGGTTCGGAATCTACTTTAAGCTGTAGGTGGCGGTCTAATATGACAGTAGAGCGTTAGGATGGCAACTCTACTACGTTAAAAGTTAGCGTCACAGAGCATTCTACATAAGGATGCTCCATCACAACAGAAGCTGCACCCCTTTCCAAGAGACCACACGAGTTCTTGACTTGATCTAGATGTTGCTGTCTACTTGTTGAGATAAGAAACAACAACAACAAAAAATGTTTTTTTTTTTTTTTTTTTTTTTTTATAAGCAAAATGTAAGGCGTTCGTTTTCGTTAAGAAACATTTCATATTGAACTATAAACTATTTTCTAATTATTTAAAAAGCTGGTTTCCAAAATGGGCGATACCACCATAGAGTAATAATAAAATAGAACACTCTCCCCTATTCTAAAGGAACAGAAGGTTAGGGCAAACATCTCAAGATCTTTCGTACTAGATTGGCGCTGAATCGCCCTTCGTCTCATTTTCCTGCTCGTATTTATTTAGAAAATGCAAACATTTACGAAACGATTGTGAAATGCCTGAATTTCTTCTTCTCAAGTCATAGAGTTATTTAACTATGTGTTTACTAAAAATAAATGAAAAAAAAAAAAATCGTCACTTTGTTTTTAACTGTCATTACGTATGAAATATAATAAAACATTAAAAAAAGTTCATATAAATGGATATTTTACTTTTTAGTCATTTTGGGAAAAACAAATATTACGCAAGAAAATTTAGTAATAGAATGATTGCCAAATATTGAGAAAAATTAATTATTTTTTAGCTGTAAATAAATGCAAAGATCCAGTTCTTTTGGAAATTGTTGTATAATAGTATACCACTTTATCCCGTCACGCCAATAGGTTGAAATAATAATGGCCAACAGTAAAATTGCTGGCAAAAGTCGCCAAGCTATCATCGCATATGTTCAACCATAAAACCCTGAAAATACAAGCCTAGTACTAATTTTAACTAGTGCATTCTATTTCACAGTGCACTATTAGACCTTTTCTCCTCTGCAACGCAAGTGACAATCACTCCTGATTCTAGACAGTGACGATTGTAAAAGTCATGTGATTTGTACGATCATGTGAGGATTATGTAGTTCCCGAACTGGCAACCCCAATGCGCGCTCAATTTTATTACTACTCAATAGATAGGAGGATAGATAGTGCTTCACCCCCTATGAGATAATATCTATAAAGTAGTAATAAAATTGATGATGTAGATGATATAGTATATAAAATTAATGATATAGATACTAACCCCTGTGAGCATGGAATGATCAAGATAAAGGGAAGAAGGCTGGCATTAACCTCAGGTGCATTCGAGAAAAGAGAGGGGGGAGGACGTTTAATAAAAAATAAAAAAGAAAAGAAAGTGTACTACTGTGGTAACTTACCAGGGAAGGATGTTTCTTTTATATGAAAAATATTGGTATTTACTAATGTGTCCAAAAAGTAAGACCCATTTTCAATTTAAAATTCCTCAGGGGCTTAAGGAATTTGATTTTTTTTTTTTTTTTTTTTTATTTTATTTTTTTTTTTATTTTTTTAGGTTGCTGGCACTGTCCTTGACATCTGTGTGAAATTTCACGTCAAAATATTCATTAGTGTTTGAGTTTCGCTTGGCTTGTGAGACGCTAAAACTAATTCCGGCGATTTTCCAAATGTCTGAATTAATTGAGCAACGAACTTTCATTCAATTTTGTTTGCGGAAACGTATAGAATGTTGCAGAAGGCGTTCGGTGAGCATTCCTATGTCGGATAGAAATGTTTACAAGTGTTATAAACAGTTCAAAGGAGGCCCAGAACGCGTTGAAGACGAAGAGTTAACATTCAAAATTCAAATTATTATAACCTATCGATGGTCAAGTCCACCCACAAGTCATAACAATCAAGTACTGGTAGGCGAGAGTGTCGAATTTAAAAATATAGCTGACAAAAACGAGCCTATGCTTAATTCATTAACGGAAGCGATTATACTTTCCATTCGGATCATTCTTAATGTTATTCCTGAATTCTAATTTCATATTCACCTACGTTGTCTTAATTCTTGTGTGTGTAATGTAACAATGTTACTAGGGTCGATATTAATAAGTTAATTTATAATTTCAAGGTGTCTTATTTATAACCTCTTATTTCACAATGTTTCGAGGCGTAGGTAGATCTAAAGAAGCATAGAAATGTGTGTAAATGTGAATGATGGAAATTATATTTAAGTTGTGCAATCTGTGATGGAAAAAGAAAAATTCAGTGAACAAGTCTTATTAAAGAAATAGATATATGTAATTACTTGAGGGCCACAAATTGCTGCTAACCAATCAACCAGAATTTTGATAAGTAATGATAACCCAGAACTAACCCAATAATTCGAATTTTTAAAATAATAGCTAAGGAAGCCCGACTCGTGGCCCAGTAGGTAACATGCACAGCTAAGCGTACAGGAGGATTGTTACACCTTTTAAAAATGAAGAAAATCGGTGCCGATTCTGTGGGGATTTTGGTGGGAATTTGGCTACTTGGTGAGCTGATGGCCCGGTGGGAGTTTTCTGGTCTTTTCGTATACGATACTCAAATGTGGTACAGTTCCCCCCAAAAAAATTTCCAAGGGCTGTTCGTGCCTATATAAGTAGAACTCGTGGTTCAGTGGCAACTTGTGCCGCTGGTGAGCATTAAGGTCGAGGTTCAATCAGCTGGCGGCTTTGTTGTACACATTGTTTCAAAAAGAGGAGACTGCATGGCATTCGGGATGTTCAACCTCTTGCGTGAGTCGGACTACCTGGTGGGAGTTTTCGGGATCTCTCCCTTACAATAAATAAATGCGGGGTAGTTCCCAACAAAAGTCCTCCAGGAAGGCATTGCCCTCCTTCTTCAGTGTCACGGAGCCTAGTCAGACTTCTACCTAGTGGTGCTCCATCACAATAGAAGCTGCCCCCTCCTTTCCCTCTTTCCAAGAGAAAACACGGATTCTCAAAACTTGATCTAGATGTTGCTGTCAACCAAGTGGGATAACAGATATCCACCGACTTTAACAAAAAGAAGAAAAAAAGCATATAAATGTATTTATACAAATTTCCAAATTTCCTTCGATCCAAATAAAAATATTGCTTCAAAAAAAAATAATTTGAAAAGGGCAAGATTGAATTTTCTTGCATTAAACATATTTAAAGCAATCCTAATCCATGTTTCTATTCAAGGAAAGGCCTAACTATTACAAAAACTAATTTAAACATTCAGTCCTTCGCGTAAAATTAAGAATAAGTAAAAGTATTCAAATTTCTCGAATGTACAGCTACAATCTGAATCGATAAATTCGTCAAAGCCGCTCTTAACTAATTGGAACGATCATTAAATTGTGTTTGCAAAGCTATTATTTATTGGAAATAAAATACTTGAGCCTCAAACAATGCTCCCTTTCATAACTATCAGCTGATAAGAAGTTATACTAAATCATTAACTGTTTCGTTCTTTAATATTTTCTTTTCTTTCATTTAAAAGAAGAATGTGTCACTTTTCTTGGAATTGGCAGGATTTTTCCTCCTTACGAGAAATGCTAGCTGTGAAATCCCTGCGTCATGAAGTGTTATTTCATCGATTCCAGTTTTTCTTTACGACTCTTTTTTTCTAAACTATATTCCTTTGAATTATTGCCAGTTGATATATTTTATGATAACTAAGAAAAAAAAATATATTTGATGATTCATTCATTTTTTTTTTTTTTTTTTTTTAATTTTAGGCACTATTTCGGTACCATTTATATCAATTAATATTTTTTATTCATTAATTTAATATTAATGTTAAAGTCTTATGGGATTATTTTTATAAAAATTAATGCAAAATACTAATTTTAAATTTATTTGAAGACACTATTTTTGATGCATTCCAGATTCTAGCTAATGTACGAGAAGACAAAGATTCAGTTCACGAATTTAGAACAATCTTACGAGAATTTACCAAATTTATTTCCAATATGAGACGCAAATGTGGGGACAGTTACTTCAAAAAGTCTTTCTGGAAGAGATTACTTAGTTCACTGAAATTCGCAACGAGCATCCGCGAGCGACTCTCACAGCTCACGCATTCAAATGTGGTCGCGGCTATGAGACTTGAAGATGACAATGGATGGTGGTATTCGTCTAAAGGTGGATTCGTCACCAGAGACGAACATTGACTCATTTAAGCGGTGCTAATTAATTATTTTTTATGAATACTGACTCGTTTAAGTAGAGCTAATTATTTTTATTGACACTCATTTAAGTAGTGCTAATTATTTTTATGGACACTGATTCCCTTTAAATAAATTTTTACGAACAGTGCATTTAAATAGTGCTAATTATTTTTATGGACACATTAATTTAAGTAGTATTTTTATGGATTTAAATGGTGCTAATTATTTTTATGGATACTCATTTAAGTAGTGTTAATTATATTTATAGATAACTGACTCATTTAAGTAGTATTAATGATTTTTATGGACACTTTATTTAAGTAGTGATAATTATTTTTTATGGACACTGATTCATTTAAGTAGTGCTAATTATTTTCATGGACACTGACTCATTTAAGAAGTGCAAATTTTTTTTATGTTGAGCTGATTAAAAGATAAAATGCGCCACTATGTTGTAAAAAAAAATTAAGTTTATTAATTTTTCTATTTATGCTTTTATGTAGCTTTAAAAAAAAACTCCACTTTTTCCCACCTCATAATTTAAATGTAAATTCTATTAAATTTTTAAAAATAACTCGTATTCCTTTTTAGCCAAGTAAAAAATATTAATTTAAAAAATGATTTATCTATCGTTTCCGCAGTTTTCTTTTATCGGCATTCTAATTTTTGGAAAGGTTAATTACGAGGTCAAACGAATACATCTTACTTAAGAGATGCTGCAAGACATAAGAAGTATAAACAGAGCTATCGACTTGAGAAATAAATCATGGCGTCAGTAATGCATCATTCTAATCGCACTTTAAAAGAGTTCTTTATTCTTTGTAGCAAACCGTGTTCAATCTTTTTCAGATAAATAAAAAGCGCGATTTTTCATATCCAGGCATAATTCTGAGATGTTTTAAATCTGCTTCTGTATACTCGTTGCTTGTTGCTAAATTTCTCGTTGCATTTTTAAAAAAATCTAACTATTTCTAATAATGGTTTAAATGGTGTTAATTTTAAAAATCATTTTTATTGTTGTTGTCGTGTCCCTCATGGAAGGAGGGAAGAGGGGTGCAGCTTCTGTTCTGATGGAGCACCCACAGGTAGAAGTTTGACTTCTGCTCCGTGACGCTCTTACAGTCATAGGAGACCGGGACCTACGGCTTAAAGTGGATTCCGAACCAGACAAACATCCATGACATTCAGGGACTCGAACCCCCTGTGGCACCATTTTTATTCTTTATATATACATAAGAATTATATATATATACATAATTATATATATATATATATATATATATATATATATATATATTTATTTTGCTCATTTATATTTTTTATAAATGAGTTCCAGTCTTATCCGGAAGTTAATATGTGAAAGAACCCTTGTTTAATTCCTGCTTGTGGCTTTAGCCACTATAATATTTCACAACTTTGAAACACGAGCAGATGGCTAGACGAATAAAAATGAATATAGTTCGACCATCAATTGCGTGGAATGGTAAACATCCGGTTGAAAAGCGGAAACGAACGAATCGATTACTTGTTAGGGGTGCAAATCAGATAAGAGGGGCGCAAAGTAATTTCGAAAGAAAAAATTTATTACTTATCGTATAGCTTTTTTTGCGCCTCTTTCTTTTATTATTACGTATTTTTAAAATTTTAAAATTAAAATTAGGGGCCTGATGGCCGAGTGATTAGCGCTCGGGGCCACAGCTTTCGGGTTCGAGTCCCGGATTTGCATGAATGTTTGTAGTAGTTCGGAATCCACTTTAAGCCGTAGAACTCGGTCTAATATGATTGTAGAGCGTTGGACGTAGGGCTGACAACCCTATCCCGTAAAAAGTCAGAGTCACGGAGGCAAGTCAGACTTCTACTTACGGGTGCTCCATCACAACAGAAGCTGCCCCCCTTTCCCTACGTCCACGAAATCACATGGGTTCTTGGACTTGGCCTATTTGTTGCTGTCTACAATGGGATATAAAACAACAACAGTAAAAGAATCATTTACGGAAGAACAGCCCAATATTGCAGGACGTTTACATATTTATTCGAGCATATCTGATCAAAGATAGGAAGGACTAAGTATTGCAGTAAGATTGACAGCCCTACCCAGTAAAAAGAAAACATGTCCTGTCTAGAAATCTGCCAGTAGGTAGACATCATTGGCCTACCATGGGGTTGTTGCGCCAATGATGATGATGAATTATTAAAATTAAAATGTCTTTATTCTAATTATAATCTCAAGTTACTAATAAAAGGGGAAATTGTATTTCAAAAATACAAACACAATAGGGACTAGTATTTGTTTATTGTTAAAAGAACTTTTTTTTGTATCTGAATACTGAACATTAGTTCACCGATGTTATGCGAAAAGTTAATTCTAATACATAACAAAATTAATAATAAAAATTTTAATGTTATCTTATTAAAAAGTAATTGCAAAAAAAAAAATCACTTTTTTTTTAAATTCACTTCATAACAAGTGAAAGTAATATGTTGATCCAGTTATTTTTATGTAGAGGGCATTTCTGTGTAACTCTGAAACATTAAATTCGAAATTCCACAGTGACTGCATTTGAAAGAGCAAAAGAATTCCTTAGCTTCCTCGAAATTCAGATCTTATCTCACTGTACTTTTTTTTTATTATTGAGGTCAATGCATTAATAATATGGCATACAGTAACCCTAGATAGAACCTTTAGCACTTGCTAGATCGAATTTACAAGAAAGAAAAAAAAAAAAAAGTTTTCTGAACATCCTTCAGAAAACTTGATCATTATCTACCATACCTCGAAAAAATGCATATGTAAACATAATAACATAAGATAAAAATATAACTTTTCTAAACTCTCGTAATATCAGAATAATGTGGATATATATATATAATAAGCTACTTTTTGAGTTATGAATACTATAATGTTCTTTCGATATTCCCAAGTATTTTATGACTTGCTTATATTCAAAACATTAAATATCTTCAATGAAAAATTCAAAAACAAAAATAAATTAATAAATAATAATAATAATAATTAAATAACAATTAAATAAATAAAATAATAAATAAATAAATTTTAAAACATTTTAAGAAAAATAAAATAAACAACTCAACATGGAAATAACACTACTCTCCTGAATTAGCATCAAAGTAATTCAGGATAGTTTTGTTATTTAACTTATTGTGTTTTAACTTAATCGTTGTACAAATAATATTCATGGCAGTACACAAGTATTATTTCAAAAGAGCAATGATAAGAGCAATGATAAAAGCAAATCTTACCTAAAATTCAAATCTTGATTACAACACATAGCAGCATTCTTAAATATTCCATATCAATGATGAATTTTCAGAAATTACGAAATGCAGATAAAGAAATTATGTTATTTCCTGAAATAATTAACAAAATTGATAGAAAACGATAATAATTCGGATATGCATTTCACTTCATATCTATATAAATAAACAAAATATTAAATTATTTTCATTTTTTATCGTAATGATTAATTAAATTATGTTTCGAATTTAAATAAAATCTTTTATTTATAATTATAAAATCCAAAATATGGAATGTTTTGTTTAGTACTTTCTATGATATAAATTAAAATAATTTTTAATTTATATTTGCATATTCTTAATGTAAGGTGTTTTATTATTCGATGAATCTTTCATTATTCTATTATCTTTCTGTACTTAGTTATTTAAATAAAAACAAAATCGTCTTTTGTTCTCTTTTGATGATCCCAAATATTTGATGACTTGCTTATATTCAAAACATCAAATGTCTTCAATGGAAAATTCAACGAAAACAACTTAACATGGAAATTACAATAATATTCCGAATCACCATCAAACTAAAGTAGTACAAATAACATTCATGTCATTACACAAATATTATTTCAAAAGTAATGATAACAAATCTCACCTAAGATTCGAACCTTGATTCGAACACATATCAGCATTCTTAAATATTCCATATCAATAAAAAAAGGTAAAACAGTAGATAAATTTTCAGAACTGCAGATAAGAAATTATGTTATTTCCTGAAATAATTAACAAAATTAATAGAAAACGATAATAATTCGGGTATGCATTTCACTTCATATCAATATAAAGAAACAAAAAAATTAAATTATTTTCATTCCTTTGTCGTAACGATTAATGAAATATATGTTTCGAATTTAAATGAATTCTTTCATTTGGAATTATGAAAAATAAAATATGGAATGCAATATATGATAATATAAATAAATAATATAATAAAAAGAATATAAATTAAAATACTTTTGAATTTATATTTGCATATTATAACTTGTTTTATTATTCTATGAATCTGGCGTTCTGTGTTTAGTTATCCAAATAAAAACAAAATCGTTTTTCGTTTAAAATAAATCGTTTGTTCGAATGTTTTTTTTTTTTTTTTAAATCTGTAACAATAAAAAATAATTCTGTTCCAATAATTTTCATTCTATTTAAGATAATTATATATTCCCCTACATATTTTTTGTTTTAATTCTTAGGAAGAAAAATATAAAATAGAATCTTTTGAGAATCAAGATGTCAAAAATACTAATATAGTAGTCATGCATATTCTAAGTGTAATTTGTTTTATTATTCTATGAATCTGGTGTTCTACACTTAGTTATCCAAATAAAAAAACAAAAATCGTTTGCCAGCATATATATATATTTTTTTTTTTAATCTATTACAATAAAAAATAATTTCGTTCTAATAACTTTCATTCCACTTAAGATAAATATATTTTCCCAACATATTTTTTGTTTTAATTCTTAGAATAAAAATATAAAAACAATCTTTTTAAGAAACGAAGTAAGTCAAAAATACTGTATTATCGCCATTATAACAGTTAGTAAATATAATCAAGTTCAAGCTCAAAAATTTCTGTTATGCCTCAAGAGAAAAGTACGAATACATTGCTTAAGTTTATTTTAATTCATGCAGATATATATTTCTTTTTGTTGTTTTCTTATTCTATCTTTCTGTATTTTTAAATAAAATGCACTTTAAGACTTCGTTCTCGCATAGCCAAATTAAACATTCCGAAAAAGCTATCGGTTACTAAGCAACGGGTGTTGGTTTGGAATGCTTTGTCTTTCAGGATTCGATCAATTAAATTATTTTCAAAGAGAGCAGTCCTGAATAATAAATTAATCTGTCTTCTACCTTCGCCGTCTTTAAATTAAATAAGACAGCGAAGAAAGTAAATTTATTTAGGAATAAGATAAAAATTAAAACGAAAAGAAATCTGAAACTACGAATCGAAAAATAATTAAATATAAGATGAGGGGGGAAAAATATAAGGATGTGTAATCAATTCCCTTAAACCGATAACTTCGGAGATGATTAACGAAAAAATAATGTATTGTATTATTTTGAAATTTAATATTTTATTTCTAAAAATTTTGTAACATGTGCAAGTTATTTCACATATATATGAGGATTAGATTTTGGCTGCAAGTAAAGGTCGATAGTTAATCTGCTTGGTAAGAGTTTTCCTGGATTTCTTCCATACGACACGCAAATAAACCTAAAATTCTTCCAAGCAAGCCCACCTATCGATGGATTATTCGTGGCATACATCAGTGGAACATGAAACCCCTGAAAAAGAAAATAGTTACGTTCGTCGATATGGCAGTATTTATGAGTTGAACTGGTGTTTCTCCTACAAAGATGACCTTTGGTACCACAGGCTTCAGGTTCGAATCCTGGTGCTGTCATGGATGTTTGGTGGTGATTCGGAATCCACATTAAAGTGTAGGTCCCGGTCTAATTAGCCTACTACTATACTACACCACACCACATCACTGTGCCTAGAGTTGAGTTGCCCCTTTACAGTTTGGGAATGATGTAGGTGAGAAGTCTGATTGGGCTCTGTGACGCTCTACGGTCATAGGAGACCGGGACCTACGGTTTATAGTGGATTCCAAACCACTACAAACATCCGCCGGGATTCGAATCCGAAACCTGTGCTATCCACTCGATCATCAGGCTCCCAGGTCTAATTAGCCTAAAGTATGCACAAAATTAACTTACAGAGACAAACCAAATCAAATTTACAAGTATAGCGGCCTCATGTTCAATTGGCTAGCGCTCTGGCTATTGGTACCACAGGCTTTAAATTCGAATCCTGGCGATGGCTTGGATGTTTGTTAGGGGGTTCGAAATCCATTTAGTTTAAGCCACTCGCTGGAGATTTAATCTCACAAATCTACCAAATTGCAAGAATGTTGAGTTTGATGTTTGACCCGTAATTTCCAAAGATTTTTAATGTGTTCAGGGCAGGTGATTTCGCAGGCAATTCGACGTATAATAGAGTATGTGAAGGTTCAATAAATATGTCACATATACATCCAGCCTTGTGAGCTTTTCTATTGACATCTCGGAAAATGATGTCCCGGTCTCATATGACTATCAGAGCGTTACGGATTCAAGTCAGACTACGAGCCCTCCATCACAACAGAAGCTGCCCCCCTCTTCCCTCCATCCATGAGTAGATTACTCCTGGGATGTCCGTCCCACACTGAGAATTAGTCACAAAACACACCATTGGATTTAACATTTCATCTTGTCAGCGATATACAACACAGCATCTTCAAATCCAACTCGTATATCAGAAGACTTTTTTTGTAAACATCCTCTTCAAGAGAATTCGTCTATCGAATTCGATATCCACTTCCAAGTGATTAAATACTTGAAATTTCACTAGCATTGAATTAATATGCTTTAATGATAAACAGATTTACGATCGTTTTTACTGCTTTTTCAGATTTCATTATCATTGTCATGGCTCATTCTATTATCGTATTCCTTTGTATTGCTGTTATAAAGATACTTTCGTTTTTACTTTGAAACCATACATACCGGAAATAAAAAAGAACCGGATGTGTGTTATGCAGGGATGCACAGACTTGCGAGGACCTCGAATCGCACATAAAAAGGAAAAAAAAAAATCTATTTATCTTATATTTATTTCATTTATATGTAAATAATATTACATAATAAAGAATTTAATGCGTTATTTTAGTATTTGGCTATTTTGTATAACAAGTACAAATATTGTTTCCATTTATCGATTATTTAAAATTCATGTCTGAAAATGTTTGCTCACAAATATTAATTCAAATAAGTTTAAGCATTTTAATACATTAACGAACTAGTATAGCTGCTTAGTTGAGCCTAATTTTAAAATGAGACGTTTTAGGCAATACCCTAAAATAAATAATGAATTATTGAAATTAACACTTGTAAATGATTAAGAGTTAAGATTCTTATGTTATGGAAGTTATAAATTAGATATAGAGAATCTACATGAGCCTGCAATGTTGATTACCAAAAGTTCTTATTCATTGTTTTAAAAATTCTTCACTTCGCAATAAATTAGAAGACCTTGAATACGATGTTCTCCTAATACTTAAAAAGTATAAATTAAAAAAAAAGTTAAAAACTTTTCTAAAAACAGAGCCGGATGTTTCAATTTTTTAGCAGACTCTGAATCTCTTTAAAAATTATATATATTAGATACTTTTTAAAAATAAAAATTGGATGATGACATCATACAAGACGGATTTCTAGAAAATGTAACGACGATTCCTAGTATTATGGTCGCGAATTGAAAAGTTCAATTTGAAGTAAGATAAATAAACCGAAATCAAAAGTTTTGGGGGATATGGCATGATTAATCAGATACCATTCTTAAGCGTGTTCTTCAAAAAATTAAGACGAGAACAGTTGCAACCACGTTTGACAAGTACGAGCATGACACGTTAAAAGAACTTTAGCACTTCCAGGACTACATGGCTCATCATGTGCAGAACTTGGAACTTTCCATAACTTAACACATATGTGACAGATTTTTTTTTTTTTTTAGATTTTAATTAATCTCCCCAATTCTGACCCATGTGTGGTATTCTATTACACAATAGTCTTATACAGAATATAAACATCTAGTGAAAACTATTTTGATAGCAGAAAATCAGAGACCCCTTGTATTGAAATACATAAATCATTGATTAGTATACTATTTTTTTACAGTATCAATTTCAGAGAATTGAATTATTTATCATGAACCATTGCTGTCAAATAAATCCTTTTTCTGAAATTTTAGCAATTTACACCCCACAGATAAATAAAAAAAAAAGGAAAGAGGGATGGACAAGCTACTCTTGAGATATTTGGCAATTAAAGGAATTTATAAAATCCCAAAATAACTGCAGTGCAGGTGTTACAGGTTATATTAAAAATATTGCTTAAATATTTATCTTTTAAAATATGAACACATTACGACCATTACAAATTATATGGTACATTATTCTTATTTCACATTATAGAACTTTTTCCACACAGTCTAGAAAAACCTTTTAACAAAGTGTAAATTTTGAAGCATATTAGGAAAATGTGGTTTTTAAATTATTTGACTTCCAAATAACTGAAAATGTTTCAAATAGTTTTTTGAAATCATAAGATTCATTAGTTAATATTGATTTCATTATTGGTGTACTTCCAATGTGTAAATCATTCAACAAAATTTTGCTTTTCTTTATTAATTACTTTAGATGGATTTAACAGAAGCAAACCAATTTGAACTTGAAAACTAACTTAAAAATTAAACCTAGCTTAAAATTGTAGGTTGTCTGTTATAATAGTTTAATGTCATTTTAATACAAGCATACATATTTATATTAATATTAGTTAGCAGATTTATTCTGAAAATAGAAACAAAGGAATACTTTCAAAGGAAACAAAGGACATCATTTTAAAACACAGTTTATTTTAATAAAATCTTCACTTTCATATATGTACAATGGCATATTATGTTCCAAATAGCAGTACATAACATCCAATCCAAATAGCAATAGTTTCAAATGTGGAATAAGATTTTTTTACAAAAAAAAGTACTTTTATTCCACACGTACACATCACCCTGTTTCTTGGTACAAAAAAGACTTCCTTTAAGATCAAGAAGCTTCACAAAACAATAGTATAGTTATAATTCTAGTTTCTTTTAGCTGGAATATTGTTATACATTTAATAATTTATACAAGAAATAACGAAATTTTAGCAATCAACATTTATTAACAATACATAAACAAAAATATGACAGATAAGACAGTTTTCAAAATAACGAACAAATTTTATTATGTTTCAATCAATAAATTTAAACTTCTACCAAGTTTTTTTAAAATTAGATAAAAGTATAATAAAATATCGTAAAATCATTTTTAAAATATGCAATTCTGGCTGATTAATGGAAATTATGATATTCAGATCAACAAACATTTTGAACAGCAAATTTGAATGTATTCATCATACATTTATTAAAGTTTCTTTTTTATTCATAAAAAATTGACTAATTTTAAGATGATTAACTTAAAAAAATAGATAAAAAAGAAATACGGTCAGCCTAATTTAAACCAGCTAAAAGCAACTAAAAATGCGCTCAGATTATTCTTAACCCCAAGGCGAAGCTACAGTATAGTCTGAGTACAAAATGAGATCTGACAAACCCACTAGACAACTTGATTCATAATCCAACTCAGATGGTTCATATACAGAATGATCACTTAAAAAAAAAAAAAAAAAAAATGGATATGTTTCTGCAATAAGACATGGCACAGATATTAGTTTTCTGATTATAGCATACAGTTTCTTTTAATTATAAACTATTTCCGCTTTCCATTCCTTTATCAATTTTTCATTCCTGGCAACACAAATATTTTACAAATACTGACCTTGATCCCACAAGATTATAGCAACACATGCTTTTCAAACAACAGGTTAAATAATCTGAGCTGGACATACATAATTAACACACAATTTCTGAGGTAAAAAAAGACTAAAATATGCTGAAAGCAGCATGTTGCAATTCCAAATATTGGAATATCATTATTTTTTTTATTTATTTGCATGGACCCTAAAAGTGTGCAGCACCGCAGTGAACTGGTGCATCATAGAGTGAAAAAAATAGCTTTTTTTTTTTTTTTTTTATATTGAAACAATTTTTTGGCTTTATTGAGTTTTGTGCAACCTCACAATAAAAGGAGGGCTTTCGACTGTACAAATAGATACAAAACTAAAAAAGTTTACTAATTACAAGTAAACTTATATACAAGAGCAGAGTATGTGGATAAAGATTAAAAAAAAAAAAAAAAAAAAAAAAATCAGTGAAGACTTTCTTCTAAAACTTAACAACTCTTTGTACTAAGATGAGACAGCTATTGGTGAAAAAAAAAAAAATATTACTTTTATGCCTAATAAAAATTAATTTAATGTATAATATATTATAAATATATTCCAATTTGTTTATTAAAATATTTAATGCAAAGTTCTTGAAAAAAATTATTATTGTTTTTATATTGCTAATACCAATATCAGCTGCTCATAATTAGTAATATTGAAATAAAATATTTTGTAATTAAAACTTTAAAATAGAAAACAATTCATAAAATTTTGAACTTGGTAAGTAGCCTTCCTTTCAAACCAAAACTCAATAGGGATTTTTATAAATTTGCTCAATAAAAAATTATAAAAATAAAAACAATCACTTTACAGACATGAATATCACTATGACAGAAAACAAAAACATCACTAAATGCTATACTTTAAAACTAAAAAGAAGCTCACATAACTGCAACAAGAAATAACATAATATTACAAGTACAGATTAAAATTAACAACAAAGTGAGAAAGCTAATTCAGACTCACAACTAAGAATAGAACTGAAAAAATATGACTAATTAACTGCTTAAGAGGAAAGGATTGAGGAAATTTATGTATTTCTAAATCTACATACATAAGAAAAGCATGTGTAAGATACAAATTCAGCAATTCTTCCACGAGTTGTTTGTAATTTTCACAATATATTTTTTAAATGGTTTAAATTTATGATGAACTACTTAATTATTTAACACCAGCTGAAAATGGGAAAAATACAATGTTTGAAACACTAAACACAGAGATGTTTGAGAAAAGTGTTTCACACAACTTTAGCAAAACATGTAATAAAATTGATTATTAAGAAGCTCATTATGAACTACGCATTAATTTTGAATATTTTCATAACTTTTTTTTATTCGAACTTAGTAATTTTATGCCAAAAATGTAAAACTAAGTAAATGCAGTTATCCATAATGAGCGTCTACAATATTCAACTTTATAAATGACAATTACAGAAATACAGGCACTATCTTTATTTAGGTAATTCTAGTTTCTTCTAGCTGGCTACGTATAACACAATATATATGTATAACTGATTATACAATTTTTTCCGAATAAACATATATCATCAAAATACCAGTTCGCATTCTAATAATTTTGTCCAGAGTGCTAAAAAGATAAAACATCCAACATTTACGACAATTTCTCCAAAAGGAGAAAATTAAAATCCTTTTTCGCTAGTTCAAGTAGATAATAGAAAATGCTCATCGAGTGAGAGTTCAGCTTCCAAAATAAAAAGAAAAAGAAAGTCAGGAGAAAAAGAGGAAGGGAAAACGCGCGGCAATAGAAACCATTCCATCACGTGTTTCTGTTTATCAACTTGCTCTTTTTCAAAACATTCTTTGAGCATAAGATGCCGACACGAGTATGTTTCACAAAATACAATACTGATGAGAAAAAAAAGGAAGCATCGTGAGATTTCAAAAACAAGTTCCACTTTTAAAGCTGGCACAATTTGATAGTAGTAACGAAAAGTTTTTTTTTGTTTTTATATTACAAGTTATTACAAAATTGAAAAAAAGTTTGAGTCATTTTTACCTTACTTTAGTTTTAAGCTCCACATTTGAGAGAGGTGTTGGTATTAATACGCCGCTTTCAAAATGTAATCCAGTAAGAGTAAACGTCTTTTTTAGCATGTGGTGAAATTCGCCAAAGGTTTGTACCCGAACACATCGCTACTATAAAAGTCATTATACATGTTAGCAATTTCTGGTGTCGAATATTCAGTGGAGGAATTGACATCAAGGAAAGCATCAGGTAGCAAACTCAAAGTATTGTCCAAATCCATTGGCCAATCCAAGTACTCAGTCAGTAGCTTGATGTCTGGCAGATCGTTGCAATTACTGTCACTACCAGATGACGAAGTCGAACATGGAAATTCATCGGATTCCCACGCGAGCTCCGATTTGACGGGGCACACTGGAGCAACAGCAGAGGGCGAAACATTTTCACTCACATCTATGGACGGTTCCTCTTTGACATTTTTACTGAAATGACTCACTGGATCATTGACAACACTTGTAGAATCCATTGTCGCGGCGGCTGCCGAGGGCAATTTCACAATTTTAGGCGAGGAAGAAGATTTCATCAGAGTGACAGCTTGGTTTTGTTTACTGATGGAAACACTTCTTTTCGAATTGGACAGCTTTGATTTGGAGCGTTGGGGAGACGCATTCGATGGGGAAACGGTAATCACATGTCCTTTGCCATCACCAATAGTCCTGACGTGCTTGGGAGATTTGTGCGAGATCCTATGCTTGGTGACGATGATAGGCGTCGTGGCACCAGAAGTACTCCTCGTTTTTTCCACTTTGGGACTGGGCTTCGACTTCTTCCTCGGACGATACTTGTAGTTGGGATACTGCTGAGAATGCAGAATGCGCAGCCTTTCGGCTTCGTCAATGAACGGTTTCCTATCCTCGCTATTCAGGGTTTTCCACAGCTTGCCCAGCTTCTTGCTGATCTCGGCATTATGCATTTCGGGTTGTTGCTCGCAGATCTTTCGCCTCTCGATCTGGCTCCACACCATGAAGGCGTTCATGGGTCTCTTGATATGGTTGCTTTGCTTCTTGCATTGAGTGGCATCGGAATAAGGGGTGAGAGAATTAGCATCCACTCTCAAAGATCCAAATTGTGCATACTTCTCGGACGCATTGCCCTTCGCGGCATTCGGTTGATGAAGCGACATGCCCATCGTGTACTGCACCATGATACAATCAGTAATCCAGAAGGGAGGATGAGATCCACTGAGGGACCGGAACGATCACGGACACGAGAATAGACTCCGCTTGACGGCTGAGAGCGAGTACAGAGAGATAAGAAGTTTCGATGCTTACTAGTCGCTGGCAGAACGTCGATTGCGCGGAGCAGAGCTTACCTCAGGGAGTCAAGCAACGGAGCCGTGACGTCACAGAGTCGACTACCCAATGAGAGCGAGTAATGGCGCTGTGGTCAAGGTGAACGCCCCCGAGCTTCAAGGCAAAGTAGCATTTCGGAAAATGCATAAAATAGAGAGTTTCGGTAGCGGCAGGTTGTGCTGCTTTCGCTGCTGAGGAAAGTGTAGTTTGCTTTTATCGAATTTAAGTCTCGTTTTGTGTTAGACTTTGAAAAATTTAAGTATAATTATTTTTTTATAAATATCGTTAAAATGATTTGTGAGAAAATAAACCTTGATGTTTTCGTATATTATAAAAATAATTTTATTTTAAAAACATTTTCAAAAAGTGTTGATTTTTACTTACGTCACGGTTTTTTTTTTAAATCAGCAAAAGTTTTTGATAATTCAAATTAATAATATATTATTGATCAATATTAATATTGATTATATCGCGATTCACCAATTTTATCTTCGAATCACCAATTTTTAATGTAATTTTAGAATTTAAATATTGAATATAATCAAAGCACTCATAATAATTCATTGTTATAAATGCTTTGACTAAATTTTTTAATAATAAAAGCACTATTAAAAGTTATTTAACAGTTTAAAAAAAAAAAAAAAAAAAAAAAGATTGAAATTTAAAATTCTACGTGTTCTGTTATTAATATATGAAAGAATATTACGTGAAATTCCACAATGGCAAGAAGGAGTGACAATATTAATAAAAATTGTCACTCCTTCATTGTCAATTGTCGTTTCTTTCCCTTATTAAGAAATCAACGGTATGCTAACCTCAATCAGATAGAAATGTTCATTTCTAAGAATCATTATACTTTAAAAACTGGTTCACTGAAATCATTCTTATTAAAATCGCATGATCTTAAAAGAACTTTAACATGAAGTGTTCTCTGAATTAGAATAATTAATACGTTTAATAAAGTTCTTAATAAATTAATGTTATACTGCTGTCTCAATTTGAACGAAGTCATCCATAACAATATTAAGAAAATCATGATTATTTAATCGTAACTAGTCGTAATATTATATATTAATTTGAGATTATTAAACAAACATTATAACTTGTTCACTCAAATCTGATACTTAAGATGAGTTGTTTTTAAGTAAAACGGAACGAAAATAATTAGCATTTTCTTTTGCCATACATTGCGCATCATTTACCATAGTCATAGATTGCTCATCATTTAGCATGGTCATAGATTGCTCACCATTTGCCATGGTTAACTACATAGACGTTCATTTTTAATTGTGTCTACAAAGGCAAAAGCCACTCAACACGATGGTAGAATGTGACATAATTATTATGTGAATTTCAAATATATATAAATGATTTATATATGTAAATATTTCACACATATACATTTAATAAAAATCGGATCTATAGCATAAAATTTTCTTTTTCATATTTAGTACAGTTTGCATGTACAATACTACAGATTTGTATAAAAATAGCATAAAACATATTTCAAAGTTAACAAAACTTATTTGGTTTATTTGTTTTTTTAAATCCTGTATTTTATAATCTTTATAAAGAGAAATCGATTTTTTTTTTTTTTTTTTTTTTTCCCTAACAGACTGGTTTATATCATTAAATGTTAGTTGAGCAGAAAGGAAATGCTCGGACATCTGGCAAACGCCAATTCTCTCTGCAATGTTTCCAACTATCCATTTTATCGCTTTATTTTTTATTTGGTGCTTTTAATCATGTCCTGTTCTGTAAGTTCCGTGACTTTTGAATCGCACGTACGTTAGGGCGCTGGGGGGACAGCTGTTTGGAGAACAGCTGCTGTGTACAATGTGTATACAAAATACTGGTTTCGTCATAGCCGGCTGTGTGTGGAGGGAAGTTGCTCTGCAGTGAAGCTGCATTCAGAGGTCGTGATAGAGCTTTTTTTTTTTTGTACTGAAGTCTTTTTAGAAAGGCACACACACAAAAAAATTTTTAGTACAAACTCTCTCCATAAATTCAATATAATTTTTAAATTGTATATAATATATTTACATAAATATTTTTTGTATTTGTTTTCTTTTATTAAGTGAATATTTTAAATTATTTATTTTTGGAAAAATAAAAAATATGACTTAAAATTTATATCGAAGGCTAAATAAGGTTTCTGCAGTGAAGCTGCATTCAGAGGTCGTGATAGAGCTTTTTTGTAACCAAGTCTTTTTAGAAAGGCACACACAAAAAATTTTTAGCACTCTTTTTTTTAGTACAAACTCAATATAATTTTAAATTAAATATAATATATTTAGATAAATATTTTTGTATTGATTTTCTTTTTATTAAGTGAGTATTTTAAATTTCTAGGAAAAACAAAAAATATGACTTAAAATTTATTTCGAAGGATAAATAAAGTTACTTCAGTGAAGCTGCATTCAGAGGTCGTGACAGAGCTTTTTTGTGATGAAGTCTTTTTTGCAAAGGCACATACAAAAATGTTTTGGGTACGACCTCTATAAATTCAATATAATTTTTAATTTTATATAATATATTTACATAAATATTTTTTTTTTGTATTCAATTTCTTTCATTAAGTGAATATTTTAAATTTTTTTGAAAAACAAAAAATATGACAAAATTTATTTCGGAGGATATATAAAGTTAACTGCAGTGAAGCTGTATTCAGAGGTCCTGATGGAGCTTTTTTTTGTAGAAATCTTTTTTTAGAAAAGCACACACAAAAAATGTTTTTAGCTCTCTTATTTAGTACAAACTCCATAAATTCAACATAATTTTTGAATTATATGTAATATATTTTTGTAAATATTTTTTTGTATTCATTTTCTTTTATTAAGTGAATATTTTTAATTTTTGGTAAAATCAGAAATATGACTTAAATTTATTTCGAAGGTTAAATAAGGTTTATTATTAAAGAAAATGTGAACACGAAAGATAAATAAATAAGATTCATTTCAAAAGAAACAAAAACTATCATTAAAGAAAATGTGAATATGAAAGATAAATACATAAAAGATTAAAAACGTAAGATTCATTTCAAAAGAAACAAAAACTATGATTATATTATTTATTAAAACTATTATAGCTTACTTTTATTAACGAAAATGTGAACACGAAAGATAAATAAATAGAAAGATTTAAATGTAAGATTCATTTCAAAGTGAAAAAAATATTATTATGTTATTTTTTAAAACTATTTATAGCTTACTATTATTAAAGAAAATGTGAACACGAAAGATTAATAAATAAAAACATTATGACGTAAGATTCATTTCAAAAGGAGAAAAAAAAAACTTATTATTTTTAAAAAATTGTAAACAGAAAATGCAATGGCAAAAGCAATTAAAAAATTTATAAGGAGAAAATTTTTTATTTTTTTTTGTTCATCTGGTTTCATTTTCGAACATTCGAATTGTGTTATTTTTTCAGGTGTTGGGAAAATTCTTAGTAAATCTTTCCAGAAACTTCCGGAATAAATGAAATATAAATAAATCATGAAAACAAATATATATATATGCAAGACAGTCAGACGTGACTGATTCCTATTTTTGCATCAGATATATCAGAATTTGAATTATAAATGTGAAAAGAAAAATAAATTATTTTGCTGTTATTTTTGGATGCTATTTTAAATTTTGAAGTTTAGTAAGATGTATTACATATGAACGGCACGGTCAGTTTGGCGTAACGGACGCTGGGAGATTTAGGATTATTCAATGCAACATTTTCCTGTTTAATAATGAAGGGACTGTGTTGACCAAAAATTCAGTTAAACCAAAAACTCATAATATTCATTTTTTTCTTTTTCTTTTTTTTCCTTTTAGCTTTGGCAATTGTATCAACAGTATCATTTGAAAATGCATCAATAATTTGAATATGTATTATAAATTTTGGGGCCTGATGGCCCAGTGACTAACGCTCTGGCCCTCGGTACCATGGATGTTGGTAGGAGTTCGGAATCCCCTTTAAATTGTAGATTCCGATCTAATATGACTGTAGTTTGTTGGGCGTAGTTCTTGAATCCTTCGTGAATATATTGACACTGTAGGAGACGAAGGATTCAACGTATGCATTGACATAGAAGCAAGAACATAAACAAAGCTGAAAAAAACTGTTTTTTTTATGAAAATTTAAAACAGAATTTTTGAATCTGCATTTCTACATTCTATAACACATAGTATGAAATACAATGCTCAATATGCATTCATAAATGCAATATGCTCAATATTCAAATGCTCAAATAACTCATCGTATGAAATACAACTATTAGAATAAAAAAAGAAGAAGAAATAATAAATTTTTTCTAATGAGAACTTCGATGTTTTCATTATACTTTCTCATATATTTGACATTTTTTTTCCTATCAACATTGATGGGCCTTGTGTTTCTCTTCTGTATGACACTAACAGCCTACAACGGATGGTGACATTGCTTTTATAAAGGACAATTAGGCGTAATAGTTCCACATTTGCTAAGTCGCAGGGGAAAAACCCCAGAAAACTTTCAAAAGGTAACATGATTGCCAATACGAGACGCTTTACATACTTTATCACACTTGTTATCAAGTTTCCTCGTTTCTGTTGTTTCTTATCCTACCTGATAGACAGCAACATCTAGACAAGTCCAAGAACCCGTGTGGTCTCATGGAAGGAGCGAAAGGGGGCAGCTTCTGTTGTGATAGAGCACACGTAGGTAGAAGTCTGACTTGGCTCTGTGACGCTGACTTTTTAAGGGGTAGGGTGATCAGCCCTATACCATACACTCTACAGTCTTTTTTTAGACCGGGACCAGTTTTTAGAAACTACAAGTAGTAGTTTCGGAACCACTACTAATACTTTGTAATGGATTTCACTACAAATATCCATGTCACCGCCGGGACTCGAACTTGAAACCTGTGGCACCGAACGCTAAAGTCTACTTGTTTCTGAAATGTCAAGGCACAAAATCGAACCTACTACAAGCTAGTTCCACACATTACCAATGGTCTGTGAATTGGACATATACGTGTGATTATTATAAATTTTTAAAAGATTGAAACAAATTGTCTTTAAAATATTAAAATTTATTTTTTGAAGACGAATTAAATTGTAATTTTTTTTTTATATAAACCTACATAAGGTTTACGTAAAAATAAGGTCTACATAAAAATAATAATGAATTGGGTTTATCGCCCATCTGATAAACCTTAAACGGAAACATTTTTATTGAAAATGTTTCATAATCCTATAAAAGGAATATGAACTTTAAGTTCATATTCCTTTATAAGTTCATATTCCTTTCATATTTCATTTTTTTTTTTTTTTCAATAAAAATGTTTCCGTTTAAGGTTTATCAGATGGGCGATAAACCTAGATCATTATAATTTTTTTTCAATGCATCATTAATAACTCTTTGATAAAATTTAATCTAATCATGTGCTTTTAAGGATATGCAGAAAATAAAAATTAACTGTATCCTTAACCTATTTATTTATTGTTATTTTTAAATTCCCATCTGCATATTTAGCAATCACCAGATCCTTTTTTTTTTCGAAAGCTATTGAATGTGTTTACACAACACGGATGGCTTCGAATTCTGATAAATACAAAGTATATCTTAAAAATGTGATACATTATCAGTTTCTGAAAGAGTTTTGCGGAATAAAAATAGAAATCGCTCGCTTATCTCGCTGTTTCATAAGGTGCTTGAGTGCGCATTGCAGTTACATCATGATCTCTGCAAAAAATATCGAGGGATATCCCTGAGAAACACATCATCAGGAGATGTATTCTTACCTTAAAATATTTTAGATACTTATGTATTAATTTTAAAAAAAATTAATAAAATTTTTAACACATCCGAATTATTTATGTTAATATTTTAATCTTTTAAAAATATTTGAGAGCAATCTAATGTTAAATTTTTCACTGCTCATATAGATTATTTGTTTATTTTTCTCAAGAATGCCAAGTTTTCTGGAACTAGTAGAATGATACATATATAATCTACGTATTAAATATTAATATTAATTCTAATATTTAATAAGTAGATTATATTATTATTAGAAATATTATCATAAGTAGATTATGTTATATAATCAGGACGATTATTTAGAAGCAATAACAAAAAAAAAATGTATTTCACTTTATCACAATTCAGTTTCAGAGCAGACATCGCTCCTACCAGTGCAATAATTCTCCCTCAACTGACTTCCTTTACACTCAGTATTACAGTATTTATGCCAATCCTCGCCAAAGAATCTAAAAGCGCCAAATATATACTATCTAAAGGTGCTAGATATTACGTTAGTAATAGAAGCCTATTAAATTAATATGTTCATAATTCTTGTGAAATAACTGAAAGATTCTCTATTATTCTTATACAAAGCACTCTTTCAATAACTGATACTTATTAACCAAAGGAAAGGTGGGTGGATAGTGTCGAAGGGGATCTTAGACAACTGAAAATTATTAACTGGAAGAGATTGGCAATGGAGAGAGGCGGATGGAGAACTGTTGTGTTGGTGGCTCAAGCCTGTAATGCCAATAAAGAAGAAGAGAATTGAGAAAGGGTGGACAGCTCCAATCAGGACTGACTATCGATGGAAGATTCTCTGTCTCAATCACTATCGGCTTTGTTCTTTTTTTTAAACTAATGACTGTAGTTCGTACCAAGTAGTGTGTGGTGAAAATCAAATCCTGTTCCTATAGTATGTTAGTTAGTGCTCGCTACGATCTACTCGTAGCCATAAGTAGAAATTCAAAGACCGTAAAGATTATTAATGGCAACATGATCAATTTAAATCTTACAAGGATCTTACTGCAAAATCAAGGTCATTTCTTGAGTTGTGTGAATCTGATGAAGATTGATTAAATATTATTTATTTGGTAGCGTTTTAACATAGCAGTTAAAAAAATTTTACTAACAATGGTTGATGAAATCATTTTGCCAGCAATAGTACTGATAAGCTTAATTAACTGATAACTTTCATCCTTATGAAGTTCTCATTCATGACCACTAAAGCATCGGATAAATGTTTCTGGAAATTGCTTTTTTTATTGTTTTTTGAACTCATACCTTTGGCTTATTTTGCAAATTCTTCTAGATATCGCTTTATTATTTAATTCATAAGAACATTTTTACATGCAAAGAATATTTTTTTCAAAGACAGCTTCACAGTAGCGGTTGGGACATTCTAAAGTGGTTCAATTAAAGAGTATAATTTTACACCCAAAAGAACTACCTCGTCGAAGTCTAAATTTGCATACATTTCAATTTTGATGTGGAAGTGATTGATAAGCCTTCAATTTCCCTGTCGCAAGTATTTAGTGTGAACATTGAAAGGCAAAACAATTTCACTGTAAAATTCATAAGCTCATGTCCTTACTGATGACGATAAACATTAACATTATAAATTCAATGAATAGATTTATTAGCACTATTTATTTTCAGCTTACATTATAATTCCATAGTTTTCTATATATAGGTAATTTAATTCATTTTATGCCCGGATCGTTGTTCAGTGGCAACGTGTGCCGCTGGTGAGCCCGAGAACTGAGGTTCAAACCGCTGGCAGTTTTGTTGTAGGACACCGTTTGAAAAAATGAGGAGACTCGATGGCGTTTGGGATGTTCAGCATCTTGCCTCATTAGGGGCCTGATTTCCAAGTGACTAGCTCCCCGCTTTGACGATCTCTAAACTGTATTTTTAGAATTGAAATGTCTATTTATTATACTGAAAAGCCTTTTATACAATGAAATCATCAAACCCATTTCGAAACTGTTATCACATTAAATAAATAAATATTAAAATTTATTACAAAAATTTTAAATAAACAAAAAGTTCGAATTGAAATTAAATAATAACTTTTCCTGAAAAAAAAAAAAAAAAAAAACCGTTCAAAGTCAAATGCAAGAACGCATTGGTACTTCTACCGGGTTGCGTAAAAACTGTTGGATTAGATTAGACACAATAATAATAACACGCAAAACTGTTACGATTTTTGCAGACAAACACTGATAAAACGGTGTGAAAGTTTTTCTGTAATCTTCTGTCCCTAAATGGCAAACGCGTTGTCATGTTTGGGGTTTAATTTTTAAGGGGGAAAAAAATGTATGCGTAATTGACGTAAAAAACTATTTACTTTCAAAATGTTTGTGGTGTGAAATTTTCTGGTAAGTGTTTTTCTTCGTGACTTGCTTATCTGATTCGAGAATATGTTTCTCTCTCAAAGGTGAATTTTGAGAATATGTTTCACTCTCAAAATATTTATTCATCTTGTTTCCAAACTTTTTCTTCCTTTTCATTCTAAACATGCTGGCATGTTTAATACATTTTGAGAAATTATATTAAATATGTAAGCATGTTTAGAATTTCTACATTCTACATGTTTAGAATCTACATTTTCTATACTGTTGAAGAGAATGTAGATAGAAAACACAATTTTAATTAAATTGTTGTAAAATATTAAAAATATTATGTCACATTAAAAACTCAATTAAATAGATAGACAGTTATTCAAGATACAATATCTGCTGATGCTGTTTGATATAATATCAGCTGCAGTAATTTTAATCAGCATGTCGTTTATTGAATTCTGACAATCGTCAACTTTTTTTTTTTTTTTATTAACATGAAATCCAATTACAGGTTTATAGGCATCGACACACACACATATATAAAACAGAAGCAGTTTCATATTTTGTAAAAAAAAAAAAAAAAAAAAAAAAAAACAATTTTGCAATTTTGGTGTTTATAAAATATAAATATAAATTGAAAATATAAATTTAAGAAACAATATCTGCTGCTTTATACAATATCAGCTGCAGTAATTTTAATCAGCATGTCACTTATTAAATTCTGACAACAGTCAACTTATTTTATTCACATGAAATCTAATTATAGGCATCAACACATATATATATATATTAAGAAACAGTTTCGCATATTTTGTAAAAAAATTACTTTTGAATTATGCAGTTTATAAAAATAAACAAAAATTCAAAAATATAAATTTAAGGTACGACTATTCAAGTTACATTATCTACTTATATTATTCAAGATACAACATCTGCTTACATATGCTGCTACTGCTTTATATAATATCAGCTACCGTAATTTTAATCAGCATGTCACTTACTGAATTTTTATAATCGTCCACTTTTTTTAACTATAGGCATCGACACACACACACATATATGCATATATATATATATATATTAAGAAACAGTTTCGCATATTTTGTAAAAAAAAAAATTACTTTTGAATTATGCAGTTTATAAAAATAAACAAAAATTCAAAAAATATAAATTTAAAGTACGACTATTCAAGTTACATTATCTACTTATATTATTCAAGATACAACATATGCTTACATCTGCTGCTACTGCTTTATATAATATCAGCTACAGTAATTTTAATCAGCATGTCACTTACTGAATTTTTATAATCGTCCACTTTTTTTAACTATAGGCATCGACACACACACACACATATATGCATATATATATATATATATATTAAGAAACAGTTTCGCATATTTTGTAAAAAAAATTACTTTTGGAATTATGCAGTTTATAAAAATAAACAAAAATTCAAAAATATAAATTTAAGGTACGACTATTCAAGTTACATTATCTACTTATATTATTCAAGATACAACATCTGCTTACATATGCTGCTACTGCTTTATATATAATATCAGCTACCGTAATTTTAATCAGCATGTCACTTACTGAATTTTTATAATCGTCCACTTTTTTTAACTATAGGCATCGACACACACACACATATATGCATATATATATATATATATTAAGAAACAGTTTCGCATATTTTGTAAAAAAAATTACTTTTGGAATTATGCAGTTTATAAAAATAAACAAAAATTCAAAAATATAAATTTAAAGTAACTATTCTGTTACATTATCTACTTATATTATTCAAGATACAACATATGCTTACATCTGCTGCTACTGCTTTATATAATATCAGCTACAGTAATTTTAATCAGCATGTCACTTACTGAATTTTTATAATCGTCCACTTTTAACTATAGGCATCGACACACACACACATATATGCATATATATATATATATATATTAAGAAACAGTTGAGCATATTTTGTAAAAAAAAAAAAAACGTTTATTTTTGGAATTCTGGAGTTTTATTATAAGCTATCTGGTCGGTTAGAGAGATTCTACCGGAGTTGAGTGATGGCTATTTGGGGAAAGAAGTTATGGGTTCGATTTTCATCAGCGGTAACTGATAGAGAGATAATGGCCTTGGCAACAGGCTTCACAGTTGTCTAGCTGGTTGTTGGTGTTTTCCTCTGCCCATGACTCTGAATCAATCCCATATCTGCCATACATGACATCAGATCAAGTAAAAAATATTATTAAAAATACTTTTTAACAATTACCAAAATAATAATAATATTATAATAATAAATAAATAAAATAAAATAAAAATAAGCTATTCCCCACCTATCTCACTAAACCGATTCTCTTTTATCGTACACGACGGTAAAAAGCCTATTATCATACTTGACAAACTGAATTTAGGTTTGATAATATTTTAATACTTGTTTTTATAAAATACCTTAAAAAGAACACATGTAAAAGAAAATAAATAGCGATGGGAAGAAATCGAGAAAATGTAACGTAGGAAACCAGAAATCATTTAGAATTTAGATGTGAGTTGTAATTTATTAATCGATTGTTTTTAAATATTAAGGATATTAAATTAAAAAGTAAATATGAATGAAAAATTGAAAAAAAATTTTTAAATTTATTAAAAACAGTCATGTCAAAATATAGACTGGCAGAAATAATTCATACAAATATTTCCCTTATTTTGTTATCGTAGCATTAAAAAATGAATATAAATAAAAAGAAATTTTAAATGAAATCATAAATTTTAAACTTATATAATCAAACATTTTTAACGAACAAAAAGATATTAAATAAAAAGACACAATCACAAACACTTACCATTTCAATTTTTGAAATTTATTTTTAAGAATTCTTAATCTTGTTCATTCAGATATTCATAATATATATATGCATATTAAATTCGAATTTAGTATCACAAGAATGAATCAGAAAGCATCAAAATGTTACTTTTGAAATTCTTTAGCAGACGACTTTTGAATTAAATAATTAAAGAACAATTTACCATTTAAAAAATCGCTCTTATGGAATTAAAATTTTTTTAATTTTTCGCTACTCACCAGATTTTCGTTTGAGAATAATGGTTAATAGAAATACAAATTTATTAATCGTTTGAAACAGTTCAGAACTATTTATTCAGATTCCTGTAGAAAGTAAATAAGTTTTTTGAGATTTAATTTTTAAATAAATCATTTTGAACAATAAAAAATTTCAGTTCTGGTAAAATTTGTGTTCTTTTTATATTTAAAAATCATTCTTTTAAATTAAAGAATTCTAATCAATAAATCAAGTATTAAAAAATAAACATAACCTTATAAACAACTAAACTAAACTTAAAATTTTTAGTTTAGTTTAATTGAATTGACGTTAGTATAGTAATTGACGAATGAATTATTTAAAATAATCTAGTACATACATAAAAGATAAATGCAATATTTTTTTAATAAACAATTTAAAAAATTCTGATACTATTGATGCACTTAATATTAAAGTAACTACAGAGGGAATAATTAGGTAAAATCATTAGGATAATAATAGGATACTAATGGAATAATAAGCAGGATAATAATAGATACTAATAGAATAATAACTAGGATAATAATAGGATGATAATTAGGATAATAATAGAATAATAATTAGGATAATAATAGGATATTAATCAGGATAATAATAGGATATTAATCAGGATAATAATAGGATATTAATAAGGATACTAATCAGGATACTAATAGGATGCTAATAGGATAATAATTAGAATAATAATAGAATAACAATTAGGATAATAATAGGATACTAACAGGATAATAATTAGCATTATTAAAAATTCTTTGAAAACTCAAGTTAAGAACTGGAAACTTTTAAAGAAACAAAAATATCTTGAAAATGTATAACATGTAACAGATAAACAATTGAATATTTGACATTTTTAAATTTGATCGATAAAGGGAGATCTCGAACCATGACCTATGTATATGATGAGCTTTTATCTTTTCAAATGACTCATTCAAATCCTTTTCCGGTCTATAAATAGTTAATAATATAATGTTGTGTAAATCACTTCACCTTTAAGTAAACACCAACTATTTGGCAACTCCAAGGTGAATGCATTGTACGCCTAATCCAAAGATCTGATAATCACATGTAACGCTTATCACATAGATGACGTTGAGAAATAATAATAATAACCACCACCAGTAAAAAAGCGTGTACATTATGAATAAATAAATAACAAGAGATAGAAAAGTGATCTGAAATGGGGAGAGTGTTTTCTCGAATTGTCTGAGGCGAGGTATGGTAGAGGCAGACGATATTTATCGAACACGCGAGGACATGGAAATGACCTGAAATCCTCGTGAGAACTGACCCCTCCTTCACCCATTGTTTCAAGTCGTCGCCAGCGGAGTCGATAACCCACTCATCTACGCAGCAGCACAGCGCCAAGAGGAACTGTTTGACATTTGTTTTTGAGGCATTGTTCTACCAAAAACCGCAGTTTCCATTTCACCTTTGACTCGCTTCGCCGTCATTAACCTGTAGCTCATTGGCTCAGAGGGAGAAATGGCATTTTGCAAAACACTCGGAGGAAATGGTGGGGTTGTTTTGGGTTTAATCGTTGGGTAAATATCCGAACTAAACACTGTGTAGACGTAGGAATCACAGTTTCGTGAGACAAAATAAATAAATAAAAAGTCAACTTGATTATCAATAGAGGCGTTGTAAAAGGTCAAAATTTAAAATCCATTGCAATTCCCATAATTTTACCCGCCAGCATTTTGTCCACAGAAATACATTATTTGGCTTCGGATATAAATTTTGGCTGCTTACAGTTTGTACAAAATGAGGCCCAATAATAAAAGGTACTTGGTTTTGGTTTGTCACTCTACGGTTAATGGCCCAATAATAAAGGGCGCTTAGTTTGGTTTGTCGCTCTACAATTAATGGCCCAAAAATAAAGAGTGCTGGTTTGGTTTGTTGTCGCTCCAAAGGGTGCTGTTTGATTTGTCACCCTACGGTTAATGGCTCAATAATAAAGGGTGCTTGGTTTGGGTTGTCGCTATATGCTTATTTTTTGCACATTTTAGACTAATTAGATTCTACTATTTAAGATGGATTCTAAATCACTAACAAACATCCATGCTACCGCCAGGTTCGAACCTGTAGCCTGTGGTACCAACGGCCAGAGTTCTAGCCAATTGGTCAACAGGATACTAATAAAAGGTAAATTAATGTGCAAAGATAATGACTTCTAGTCACCCATCAGGAACCATGTGGTATACTATGTGTATACGTCGCAGTACATTATGTAGAACAATATAGAACTACGGCCTGATGGCTAATTGGCTAGAGCCACAGACTTCATGTTCGAATCCTGGTGGTGGCATAGATGTTTGTTAATGGTTCGGAATCCACATTAAACTGTAAGTACCGGTCTAATTAGCCTAAAGGGCTCACAAAATGCCATTCACAAATGCCGAGCGACAAACCAAACCAAGCCTCATGAAATTTAATAAGTAAACCAGTAAAAAGATTCAAAATTTATAAATTCTTAATAGTGTAATGTTAATAATAGCGATCTTCTCATAATAGTGGCCACCATTTTCGGTAGTCATCTTGATTACATAAGATAATTTCAAAATCATTTTCACGTAATTTTTCATGAATTTTTTTATTTTATTAGTTATTTTTTGTTTGTATTTATTTACTTTATTAGTTTTATTTTATTTTTGTTCTTTATTAGTTAATTGTTCTTTTTTTTTTATTATTAATTTGTTGAAAACTAATAATAACTCACATGTACTGAATTAATTTCCGTGTAATGCTTAAAATTCCATTGAGATTTTCTAGAAAATCAAACAATAAGTCGTAAACAAATAACCCAGATTACTTTAATAAACATTTCAAACAATAAAATAGTAGTCGTAGTATAATTTTAACTGATAACTAACTAGAAAAAAAAAAAGCTGTTTTAATACAAGAGTTAAAAGCTTTTTAATGTTGAATCTGATAAACATGAGCTGTTAAAAAATTGTCAACAAATAACTGGATTTTTTTCAGCTGATTTATAAAGTTTCGAAGTTCAGGTAAATAAAGATAAAGATTCAAGACTCTTTTGTTAAGAGGGAAAAAAAAATGTACGCATCGAAAATGTTTGTGTAACTGATTTACAATAGTTGTTATTCTTCATTTAACAAAAAAAAAGCTAATTTTATCTCATAAAGGAAAATATAAATATTGATCCAATTGATTTGCAATAAAAAACAATAAAAAAAGGTATTTAATAAGTTACTACGATGTTTAATAATTACGGACCATATTTAATAATTTTATTCAAATATGTAGTCCTTTTTTATTCATAATAATCATCATATATTCATTTTTTATTCATATATTTTTTTATTCATTATTCCTGCATCTCTTTTTAGATGCATGAAAAATTTTAGAGATTTAAACAAAATATCAGGCAATTCAAATAACAAATACTGAATCAGAATAAAATATATTTTAAAAAAACAAATTATATCTTTTTAGAAATAAAATCATCACACATACATTTAGTGAAAAATTCTTTAAATCTTTATGAAATTTTACAACTAAATATCATACTCCAAAAGTTCTTTGGATTCCAGAAAAATAAAATTAAAACAAATATAATAATAATAATAATAACAATAACAATACATCAATAGAAAACTATTATAACAAAAACCATTATAACCATTATAAATTGTTTGAAAATGAAAAAATATCAATAATAAATTTTGAGATTATATATATATAATCTCAAAATTATTATTATTCATATTATGAAATTATATATTATATATTACATATTATATAACTATAGTATAAAAATATAATGTTTGTACATATATGAAATCATCCAGTTATTTGCAATTTCCATTCATTCATGTAGGAAGCCATAAACACTAAGTAACCAATAAGATGAAAAGACTTATTCAATTCAAAATGTAAAACGTATAACATAAAATTGAAAACAAGATTCATTTTTGGAGAAATAAATATTATAATAACCATTGAAATTTCACTTTTCAAGTAATTTTAATACCGTACGCTAACACGAAATTCAAAATTTCAATAACTTATTATTTTCGTCTTTGAAACCTTTTGAATCTACTTGGCCTTTTTTAATTTTTGCAAAATTCTTTTTTTTTTTTTTTAATTCATATAAACACTTGTATTGAATACCTTCTACAAATAAATATTCTATTATACAGTAAATATCAAGTTTCTGAAAGAAAGAATCTTTAAATAAAAGATATGCTTGTGACACACACAATTAACAACTGTAAGAGAAACGTGACATGTTCCCATTGATAAGTTATACCGAATGAAATACTTGCTATTTACCACAATAGTGTCATTGTATAAGCACTGAATCATTTGATTACAGACGTTTTGATGAGAATTACTTTTATTCATCAGGAGAATTTTAATGAAAGAGAGGTCAAACCATCTCGGATATACTCTTACTTTTCGAACTTTTGAAGTCGTTTCGTTTTATTTACATTCAATTAAATTTTCATCTAAACAGGATATCATTTTCACTTTGTCCTCATTCTCTCAGTTTAAACACACAAAAGTAGGGTGAGGGCTGGACTCATTTGTCTAAAGAAAACATTGAAAAATAGGAAGAAGAAAAATTCCTGCTAAGGCACGGTTCTAAATTTCAATTAAGAACACAAATGACTCCTACTTACAAAATGGGCAGACAATGGATGGAAAGAGGAATTTCGAACGTCATCTAGTAAATTATTCCTTATTTAATAATTTCTTCGAATTAAATGGTAGTATCATTTCTCAAAGCAACTATCAACAATGGATGACTTGCATATTTTATTTGCTTAAAAGGGGAAGTAAGGGACATAAGGAAACGGTAATGTTAGCGTGGTTCTTGTTTGTTGTTGTTTGCTTCCTATTGGATAAAGCTCATTGTTTTGTTTACCAGAAATCGAATGATATTTTTAACGGACACGTTGCGCAGATGCAAATTAAGAGGTTGTCAGGGCAAAAAAACAATGGGGAAGTCGACCGAATTGTGACTCACTTCATGTCTGACCTAGACCTTCGTGTCTGTTTGGGTTACGTAAAAGAGTACAGGCGAATAAAGTGTTTTGATAAATTTACTTCCGATATGGCTATCAAAATATTAGTCACTAAAAACCTTTATTTGTACAACCATAAAAAAAAAAAAAAAAAAAAAAAAAAAAAAAAATTCAGAGGAGATATGAGTAATTTGATTTCAAGTACTCGTATATCTTTGTAGTCGAATATGATTCAAAGATATCCAATATTTAAATATAATTCTCATTACTTTTAAGAATAATAATCGTCATCATCATCAGTGATGCAACAGCCCCATGGTGGGCCAAGGTCGTCTGCCTGCTGGCAGATTTCTAGACAGGAGATGTTTTTCTTTTTTTGTGGGGTAGGGTTGTCAACACTACATCCAACCTCTACAGACATATCATGGATTATGATACATGGATTCCGAACCCCTACAAACATCCATGGCAGCCCCGAGACTCGAATCTGAAACCTGTGGTACCGAGCGCCAGAGCGCTAGGCACTCGATCATCAGTTCCACTTTTAAAATAATAGAGTAGTTAAATTTAATTAATCGTATTTTTAAAAGTTGCATTAAAAATGCATGCTTAGCAAAATGCATGCAAAAATACAAATTACAAAAATGCATGCAAAAATACAAATTAAAAATGCAAATGCTAAATGCATGCAATACAAACAATGCAAAATGCAAAATGCAAAAAAAAAAAAAAAAGATTGCAAAATGTTGCATGTTATTAAAAAGCATGTTTAGTTTCAGTTATAATTTTCTACACTGTTATATAAATAAATACATACTGCTTAAATATCGTTTATTTATTTATTTTTTTCTCCTAAAAGACATAATGCAATATAATATTTTGGGGATTGTTATTTTGATGATAAGCTTTTTTATAAAAATTAAAAATTTGAATAAAAACATTTAAAACTATAATCAGACCAATAGTTATTGATGGGTCACAGACCTGAACCTTCACTCAAAAGATGTTGATAACCTGAGAGAGGAAGATCTTAAAAGCTATATTTGGACCTATTTGGAGAGTGTCATGTTTGGAGGAGTTAGAAACATGAAATTGCAAAAATTGTTTGGTTCGTCACTCTACTGTCATTTTCTGCACGCATTGGGCTAATTAGACCGGACATACAGTTTAACATGGATTCCGAACCACTAACAAATATCCATGCCGCCGCCAGGATTCGAACCTGAAGCCCCGTGGTATCAAAGAGCTAACCAATTGGCTATTAGGGCACATAGAGTGGACGATAGCAGAGGCACAAATTAGATTTTCAAGGGGAAATACCAGTATCAAAGAAAAGAGGGAGGCCAAAAAAAAAAAATGGATAGATGAAGTGAAAAAAGGATCTGAAAAACCTAAAGATTCACAAATTGGAAACCGAAGCTCGAGACAAACGACTTTGGAATCATATTGTTAGGGGAGACCATGGACCAACAGGAATTGTAGTGTCGAGAAGTTAGTTAGATGGAGTACATACATAAAAATTTATCAAATTTAATTTTCTTTTACCCTACTTGGATCTGGTTCAAGATCACTAAATCTGACATTTACTAAAAATCTATCCAAAGAACTTTGCTTCTGGCTTCTTCTTAGGATTGTTTCGAAATATGGCATTGTCTAATCATTCCAGGCAATGCTTTTAGAGCTTTGTTGGAAGATAATATTTCTGTGCATAACTTTTGACTTTCATTCCTATAGATTTTGACTTAACTTGGTACTTTTAGACGTATGCTAGCTGATGTTGCTTTATCTCAATTTACCCAAAATGTTAATTAAAATATTACAGATAACAGAATTTGAGAAAAGTGAAAATGAAACCATTATAAAGTAACTACTCTAAAACTCGAAATTTTGAATTCATTGCCTGTGGCGGCTTACAAATTTGATTTTGAAAACAAAAGAATCGTTGCTCATATTTTCCAACAATCAAAAAAATATAAATAAGATGAGTAAATTTGAAAAAAAAAAAATGGATAACATTTTCAGATTAAATAGATAATAATATTTTAACAGTTGAGAAATAATTAGAACATATGAAGTACAACTGGTACTTGAAATAATGAGTGAAAAGAAATAATAGCCTCAGAAAGAAAGAAAAAAAGTGGGGTACCTCATAGCTATACATTTTGTGTACACGAATAACATTCCAAACAAAAATCGTATACCAAATTTAGTACAGTATATAGACAATACACAATGTATATGCAATAGAGGTATATCAATTTTAACTTTTTCCAAAGTGAACATATACCGAGTTACTACTGCGTGTACGATATGTCCAACCAATTGTTCATTTGTGTCTCTTGGTCAAAAACCATTCAATGGTTCTAGATTTAGAAATGACATTCACTGTAGAAAAACCCACGGGTCGTAGCGGTGTGAGTTTACAAGGAAATTGTTCCACAGAATTTGCATTTTATGAGAAAACTTTGACATCCTGTTCTCAAGTTAACCTAAACGACCAAATCACGACCTCAGAACATGGTGGCCTGACTGACAGCCACCATCTCCGCGTGCTTCTACAATACTATTGCGCAGGAAGTGCCGTTGACACAATGAGAAATGAAGCATTTCAAAGTGACTGGCAACAAATCGCACCGGCCAAAAGTGCATACGGAAATATACATCGCTGGTTTTCTCTCTCTCATACCTGGAATTTGTTTTTTTCTGCCCTCCGCTATTTTGCCTTGGCTGTTATTTTAGACATTAATTTTTTTTTCTTAATGTATTCAGCTAAGAAAGATGCATAAACCGAGAGACTTGTTGGTTGTTTTTCTTCCTACCCGCTTCGTCATGTGCTAAATTTTACTTTATTAATTAAAAGGATATTGATTTAAAAAAAAAAAAAATTTTAGATTCTGATGAAAAATTAAAATGATGGACATTATTTTGCTGAAATAAAAATTTTACACTTAAATATGATAAAACTACGTTATTATTATTATTTTTTAATTTTATTTATTCCTTTCTTTCATTACGGAGTACAATTCATTACAAAATTTTACTTCCGTTGGCTATCAAATCATTAACCACAGCTCAAATGTTTCAAATGTCCAAAATTTTACTCTTAAATATGATAAAACTACGTTATTATTTTTTTTATTTTATTTATTCTTTTCTTAAACTGAAACAAGAATTCACTTCCGTTGGCTACTAAATCATTAACGACAACCCAAGTGTTTCAAAAATTCGTTATATAATTTATGGGATTACCAAAACATGTTCCATTTTAAAATTGCGGTCGGTAAAGTAGCTGTGGTTGTTACTAGAAAATGAATTAAAAAGAATCATCTTCTTCGAAACCACTTATACTTAAAATATTTTTGGAACTGAATGATAATAATAACAAATGATAAATAGAAACCATCTGACTAATCCGCTTTATGCCTGGTATTACAAGAATTTAACATAATTCTAAAACACTCATTAAATTAATGCAATGTCAGCATAAAATCCTGTACATGTATATCAATTATAAAAGATGTAAATAATAAAATATTGTAGAAATAAAATAAATATAGTAGAAAATTGTCATTTTTTATTTCGATGCGGTTCGCCGTCATTTTATAATTAGTATGTCCAGTTAGCTCATACTGCCGTCTTTAAACGAAAGGAATCGGGTTTGCTCATGCTATCAAAATACATCGTTAGATTTGTTTTGACTTGGATCTAGTTCATCTAGCGAGTAGAAATAACATGTTTTTATAATGTCCCGAGGTACGAGGATATCTTGACCCCTTGATGAAGCTATTATAAATTTCGTTTTGGGGTAAAGGGTGTTGATTTCAAAGAATGACTTGTTTCTCCTTATATTTTATTTTATACACATATATATATATTGATTAACTTACTCCCTTGCCATACAATATATGGAGTGCCATGGCCTTCTGCCAAATTTTGAGACAGGAGACGATTTCTTTTTACATGTTGTGATTGTCAACCGTAGGCCCAACGCTCTACACTCGTATTAGATCGAGACCTGCGGTTTAAAGTGTATTCCGAGATACTACAAACATACATAACACCGCCGGGACTCGAACCTGAAACCTGGGGCACTGAGAGCTAGTCACTCGGCCATCAGGCGCCCAAATATATATATATCCCTTTTGTTCTGCCTTTACAGTGCTTACAATTTATTCTTTGTATACGTTTTATGTTTTTCAGTTTCTTATGGGCATTTCGAATCTTGAATAAATTTATTTTCAATTTCCTCATTTCTTTTGATCATTAATGTTGATTAGGAAGCAAGTCATGAAAATTTATGTATAGAGAATGCTATTTTCGTGGTTTTGTTATACGAACTGGTTTGGACATTAGTCCTCTACGTTCATGTTACGAATCTTAATCCTCTATATTTCTGATGAGACCCACTAATTGGGCTAAATTAGGGATTTTTATCCTATTTATGTCCAACTTTTATTGTGAAGTGTAGGCCATGAATCCCTTCCCAGAAAAATATTTTTAAAAACAAAGATAAAAAAAATTACAAAATAAAGCACTTAAGAGAAATAAATAAACGATAACAAAACAAATGCAATGTCTTTTAGGAACATTAAATAATAAATAACATACATTACAAATGTAAGGAGTTACTGCTAATAATGTTTTAAATCCCAATTGTAAATACCGTCATTGTTTGATTTGTCTGGAAGAAAATATTTATTTCTCTACCTGTTTTATTATCTGAGAAGGGACATTTCACAAGCCAAACATGCATGATGCAATAACTGATCTCTATTTTTATTTATTTATTAATGCTGTTGTTGTTGTTGTTTCTTATCCCAATTGGTAGACAGCAACATCTAGAACAAGCCCACGAACCCGTGTGGTCTCATGGGAGGAGGGAAAGGGGGCAACTTCTGTTGTGATGGAGAACCCATAGGCAGAAGTTTGACATGGCTCTGTGATGCTGACCTTTTTACGGGGCAGGGTTGTCAGACCTACACCCAATGCTCTACAGTCATATTAGACTTTTCTTTTTTTTTTTTATGTCGAGGACTGGGTGATATTGACCATTTTACCTGTGAGCAGCCCATTGTGGTCTGCACTCACGAATGATGTTACTCATTTAGCACTACCCAGGGTTTAGGTTTGGTGCTCTACGGTCATCTTGTGCACCGGGACCTACAGTTTAAAGTGGATTTCGAACTACTAACAAACATCCATGCCACCTCCAGGATTCGAATGTGAAATCTGTGATATGAAAGGCCAGACATCTAGCCACTTGGCCACCAGGCCGTACACTACCCAGAGGACACATGTGGCTTGAAGATATGCTATGGACTCGAGTAACATTACTCTCACAACGCTCTACGATCATATTAGACCGGAACAATTTAAAGTGGATTTCGAACCACTACAAACACCCATGACTCATGGCTTCAAAACCTGTGGCACCGAGCGCTAGTCACTCGGCCATCAGGCCCTTATTTGTTTATTTATTAACTATTATTATAATTATTATTGAAGAGTGCAAAGAATTTCGAATCATTGGGTAAATTACAAGTTCTGTAAATTATTTCCTACATTTATATGAGAAATATTTGAATTAATCTAATTAAAATTACGGTTTTAATTAGGAATTGATAAAAAATTATGTTTTTCTTCCGAGCACAAGATCCCATAGTTTAGAACACACGCATTAGATATTTACAAATAAGACAATAAATTGTTTAATTAGTAAAAAATATATATATATATATTTATTTATTAAAAAAAAATTGACCAAACAGACTGTTAAATTGCTTCCGAATTATTACACATTTCACCTCAAAAGACTAATTATCGCCGAAAAACAATTTTAATAAAGAGTAAAACACCACCAAAGCGACGGTAAAAACAAAAAATTTGTTTTCTTTTGTTTGTAAATAAAACCTCATGCTCACAAAACAGACAAACAAAAACAGACAAATGTCACCACGTCTCGGCGTGGAGGCGAAGGTCGCCTGTGTGATCTATTAAATAAGGAGAAAACGAAAAACAAAAAACGAAGAAGAAAAGGGGTAGGGGTAGGGGTCGAGAGGGAGCGTTTAACGGCGGCGGAAGAATCGACATTGAACGTCGGGCTCTAACCTTGGCCTTGGAGGGAGTCGTTTACCCGCTGTGTAGTACCTGAAAGCCAACCACTACGTGTCACCTGCATTTCTGGAGAAAAATCTTAGAAAAGTTTTTTTCCTGGCTTTTTGCAATAATGCGCAAAGGGAAATGGGGATGGTTTATTCTTCGCACGAAGGTTAGAGACGCCGCCGCAGAAAAATGCTTTCTTGTGCGCGTACATTTCGGAGAAAAAATTGCGGTGAGAAGAAAATAGCAGTGCGCAGTCTTTTTTCAAAGCGTTCATTGAGTTCTCAGTTGCGCAATGCATGATGGGAGGGGAGTTCTGGTAACGAGGCTAATAATCCTGCGCGAGTCAGCTGACGCGCCGGTGTTGGAATATCTGGGAAAAAAGGGAAATAAAGGAGTAATCATCGGAGTTTAAAGGGTATTCTTATCTTCATTATGCACACAAGAAAGAAAAAAAAATAACTCCGCAATTCCGTTTGAAATGTGGTTCTCCGCAATCGAACCGCCTGTTTTCGTGGAACGTGAAAATTGTTCTCTCTTTTTGATGCCTGTCGGTTTCTGCAAAAATTGGCAATTTTGAAATTCACGCATTCTAATAATGAAAGAGAGAGTATAAGCAAATACGCAAAACTTTTTCAATAGACAGAAAAAGCAAATATATGAAGCTTTTTTTTAAATAGATTTTTAGTTCCCTGGAAGCAGTAACAATGGATGCAATTCTATTGAGTTCTATGTATCAGTCATTGTCAGTTCTCACATTAAAGTCGTTTGCGGTTGTTGTAAATACGCTCTATTCGAACAACTGAAATTAAAATAAATTATTCTGTAAATATTTCTCGAAATAAAAAACAAGTGATTTACATAAACTTAAAGAAAAAGGTCCTTACAACTATAAAACTATAAAAATGACGTAATAATAAAAAATTGGAAAATTAAAAATACTCCACCATAAATATGAATTATTCATGCATTTAAATCTATAAATAATACATTTAAATGTATGAATAATTCACATTTGTGTATTAATATTTTAATTCTCATTTATGTATGAATATTTTTAATTTACATTTACTGTATGCATAATTTACATTTATTTAATTTACATTTAAATGCATGAATAATTTACATTTATTTAATTTACATTTAAATGCATGAATAATTTACATTTATGTATTAATAATTTACATTATATTCATACTCCACTATGTAAATATGGATATTTACATAATGCAGTATGAATATTTATATTTATGGTGGAATAATTTACATGATGGTAATTTACATTTATGGTGACCTATATTTAGTCAATGATTATTATTATTATTATGATCGACAGTAAAACAATGAACTTTTACAATAATAATACTTCATCGTTGATCTAACTGGATTGTATAAAGTAAAAATTTGAAAAAATAAAATCTCATTGCCATTAATTTTAATTCAAAATAATATTAATCAAATTAAATACTTAATATATATACCTTGGATAAAAATTATTCAACTATCTCATATTATTTAACCCTAAAGCACGATAAGTCGATGATTAAATAACTTTCTAAGTACCATTTCATCAAATGTATTTGCATCATTTTAAAGCTATTTTACAATAGGAATTTAACTCCACGTGCAATGAGTTTGTTTTGGAATAAAGCTGGTCGTTGTATTTCTCACGACCTTGTCTGAACACTCAATTGTAAATCAATTTGTGATTAAGTAAATCCAGCTATGTTAAGATTCTCAAAATGTTGATTATAGCCAGTAAGACTCCAATGAATGATTAACACAAAATCACAGACTGATAAAAAAAAAAAAAAAAAAAAAAAAAATATGTTCTTGTGGTAGCAAAACACCCATAAATTATATCCTTTTTTCGTAAATAAAAAGTTTTATTACTGAAACTTGTCCGTTATAACTTTTTTTTCTATAATTTACTACATGGCGTTTCACTAAACTGTGTTATATACGATTGCTAAATAACAGTTTTATGATTAATAATAATTGGTTTAAAGAATTAACTGTCATATCAAACTTTTTTTTTCAACTTTAAACTGAAAATAAACCATCTGGGTTTAATTGCTAAATATGATTTTTCGTGATAAGAATTTTTTTATCTAACACACACATACACGAAAAAAAATCTATAATGCTACAATTCATAAATTTTCAGCAATTAAGTCTGAGGATTATTTTTAAAAAAATTGACGAATATATATATGAATTTTTAAATTAATATACTTTTATTATTTCTAAGTATTGAAATTCATTGATTAATAAACGTTAAAGTAAGAACAATAAATATTAAATAAAATAAGTTGTGATTCAGATTTACATGTTAGTTTACTTTTTATATATTGTAATTATCCTAAAAACTTCTTCTATCTGAAAACTACGTTCAATTTAATAATTGAGAAATTAACAATTTTTGTGTATGGTGAAATATTGTCTCAAAAACAAGTTATAAAAAAAAAATTACACATCAAAATAAGACATTTAATTACCAATAAAGTATTATTAAAAACTCCACACATTTAAATTTAAATAATATTTATTTATTAAATGGAGATATAAACTTTATTTAGTTGTCGTAATATATTTTTAGACATGCAGATATACCTGTCTTCTATGAAATTTCACTTCAGTGGCAAAAATTTTATTTACAAAATTATATCGAAACAAATCATACATCATATTTATAATGCACATTAAGTCAATCAATGTGCTAAAAAAATTTTTTAATGTTGTATGAACTTTTAAAATTAAAGTCAATGTTTCAAAAAAATAGAAATTTGTAATTACTCATTGATTTACATTTGTTTTTATACCTAATTTCCGACAAATAATTAGAGCATTTATTTAAAAATAAAATAAAAATAAAAAGAATATTTGTTAAAAAGGAAGATAAAATTTCCTTTTATTGTCACAATGCATTATTTGTAAGGTTATAATTCCTACAGATCTGCTTCTACTTTCATTATATGAAATTGCACATCTGCAATGAAAATTTTACTTGTAAAATTCTTTATTACAAGCAAATCTTAGTTATAAAAATATTATTGAAAGCAAATAAATCTACAAAATAAAGCTACTTCAAACTTATAGTGTAAATTAAGTCAATCTACTTAAAAATATTTTTAAACTGCATAATAGTTTACTAATTAATTTACATTTGTTCTACTTTAGATTCCTACTTTTAGATTTTTAATTCATTTAAATCTTTAATTATATTTTTCTAAAAATACTTCACATTTCCAGCGAAACAGGAAAGCCCAGCTACTACAAACGCATTACTCAGCGCGATTCAGAAATATTTTTGAAAAAAAATAATAATAATAATGTTACGTGGTAAATGTCCAGCGACGCGCATATACGCATAGAGGGAAAGCCGATCTTTAACCAAGGTTATTCCCAATGCGTCACTTTAACCGCGCTCTTCATTTCAGATGCAAACGCAACTAACTTACTTATTTTATTCGGCCGCGGTTGGCGCCTAAAGCGTACTACATCGATCCTTAATTTGATTTGATTTATTTTTTTAAATACAAAAACGAAATACTGCAAGCTGCGTGGAGCAAAATGAAGCTCTGTTTCATTGACAGAGCGTCATCAAAAATCGTTTGCTGCACGAAATGTTCTTTTTTTTTTTTTCTTCTTTTACTGAAGAAAAAGTGATGATGAAGCATGTTTTCGGTGAATGATTCAATGTGATTCATCGGCCTCACACGGTGATGACCAACTGCAAAAGGGAGTGTTAAACTTCATCATCTCCAGCACGATATTTGAGATGAACTCTTTTCCTATTTGATGTTACATCAAAACAGCTGTTGCTTGCCTAAACATATTTCACGTTTCCTCATCGCCCGTTGTTTCTCTCTTTCTGCTAGTTAGTTGTTGACATTTAGAAGTAACACAACTGCGTCGTATGTTCTATTTTTGTTCGGAATGGAAAGAGATAGAGGAAAGGGGGATGTTTATGATACTAATAAATTCGTCCCCCTGTTTTTGATTTTGAAATTTCTGAAATGATGGCAATTTTATTTTAACTATTTTTAAGTTTATAATTAAATATGCGTCATACTTTGATCTTTGGAATGTTATACGTCTTTATGTATAATAAAAAATAATCGTACTTAGTTTTTTAAAGAAATACTTATATTTTAGTTGATAATAATTTTTTTTTTTAATTCTGTTTTTAGAAATTTAAAATTTTGAATAAAATTTATTTTCTATTACGATTTCTATTTTTTCAATCAATAAAATCAATTTCAGTATTTTTTTCCCACCTTCATTTAAGAGTAAGTAATCTTCCATTTTTTAATTCATAACAACAGTTAAAAAAGGGAAGTTTAGTTTTTAAAGAAATGTTTATATTTGAGTTGATAGCATTTTTTTTTTTTTTTTTTTAATTCTGGTTTTGGAAATTTAAAATTTTGAATAAAATTTATTTTTGATTAAGATTTCAATTTGATTCAAATCAATAAAATCAATTTCAGTATTTTATTTAAAAAAAAAAATGATTGAAAATGACAAAAGATTGAAGAATAATTACTTATTATGATTTCATTCTTATACAACAATCTCAATATTAATGTTAATGTTCTCAGTACAATATTCTTAATTTTAATTAATTTTTTTTATTAATGGATGAACAAAAATAATTTATTTATCTTTGAAAAATTTTGTCATTTTAAAAAAATTATCTATTTATTTTACTTCTTTCTTATAGAGCATCTCGTTTTAATATATATATATATATGGATAAAATAATTCATCTATTAAAAGTAAAGAAAATTAATTTAAAATAGAAATTCAATATAAAAAACAACCTGAAAATACTAATTAATTAATGTTTTATTGAAGAAAAATTTTGAGATTTAATTCAAAGTTGTTCATAATCTCTTAAAGTTCTTAAATAACTGAATTATTTTATAGACTGTAAGATATTCTTACACAACTCATATTTTAATCAATTACCAAAAAAAGAAATACTCAAAAACAATTTTATAATTAATTTTAAAAAAAAGCAATATAAAGATTGATTGATAATTTTTATTTACTATGTTAAAGATGCTATAAAGTTCTTAATATAATTCTTATTAGAAAAAGAATGAGTAAAACAAAAAAAGAAAGAATACACGAAACAAATATTGATAATAAATCTTTTACCTCGATTCTGCAAATATATAAGTGGTTCCAAATATTTTAAAACAGGCATCATTTATATTTTTAAAAACTAATTAATTATAAATAAATTTGGATTGGAATAAAAAAGGTAGAATAATAATAAAAAAATATTCTACATACTAAAACTTTCTTCCTAAAGTTTACTAGTCAAACTGTTGCCATGCAAAAAAAAAAAAAGTGTAGTTAGATAATTATTTTCGAATTCTCAATTGATTTTGTAAATTTTTTTAATAATCTGAAATTTACAAATATATATATATATATAAAATTTATGTTCATATTATTGAAACGTTCTGAACGTTTAAAATATTTACTTACTTATTATACTTATTTATTATTCCTCCATTTTTAAGAATTTTATTGTTTCAAATAGATAAAAAAAAAATCGTTTGCATCTTATCAGTTTATTTTAACCAATGAATTCATTTTAATTCTAGTTTACATCTGGAAAATAAAATGACTTCGATTTTGTGAGAAAAAATAACCCTTTTCTTCAGATATTTTATGAAATTAAAGTAAAATAAAATTTTAAAAAAATTATTACTCTTCAATACTTTAAAAAAAAAAATAAAAAATTGAAGATTAAATTTTTGGGAATTCAGCATAGTATAAACGTTTAGATTCTAAATAAAAGCAAATGATTTTGGACATTCTAACATCATACAGTCGATTTAGTCAATACTGCCGGAATTGAAGTCTTTCACTGGATATGATTATATTTAAGATAGCATAAAAAGTCACAAAGAAGAATAAAAAAAAAGCTTATTTTGCAGTCGTAAAATGATTAATTTTTAAACAAGTGATAAAAATTTTCAATTTTGACTAATAGCACGTTTCTGGTTGTTGTATGCTAATACAATATGCATATCATTGTTTCGCTTAAAAATGTAACACAATAGTGAAAGTAATACATCATTTATCATTATTACTGTTCTTTATTATTCTGTCATGGGAAAAAAGATGTTCAGTGAAGCAGTTCAAAAGAAAGGTTCAAATTCGTAACAGATCAGTTGTACCCTACTGAAGATTCGAATATTTACATTTTTTTTTTTTTTTTTTTTTCGCATTTGAATTTAAACAGAATCTTTAAAATTAATTTTAAATATATAACACGGGAGTGAAAGTAATATATCATTTAATAAGTAATATATCATTTATCATACTGTTCTTTATTATTATTTAATGGGAAAGAGATATTTAGTGAAGCAGTTAAAAAAACCGTTCAAATTCATAACAGATCAGTTGTACTCTACTGAAGATTTGAATATCTTTCATTTTTTTCCACATTTGAATTTTAAAAAAAAATTTTTTAAATTGGAGTTAAGCTTGAGTTAAACGTTAGTGAAACGTCACCATTTTCACTGTTACGTTATCATTTTCGTTTTATTATTTCTGTTATCATCGACGTTTTTGTATGATCAAATTTACCAGTTCTTTCATCTAGAAAACTAAATTGTTCAACAACAAGACTGGTATTGTAATAATTTGAATTTAAACTGAATCTTTAAGCTTAAAGTGAACATTACACCACCATTTTCATTGCTACGTAATCATTTTCGATTTATTATTTCCGTTATCATCGACCTTTTCGTACAGTCAAATTTTCCAATTCTTCCACCTTGAAAATTACAATTGTTATACAACAAAACCTGTATTGTAGTAATTTGGATTTAAATAATTTAAAATTAATCTTGCAATGAAACGTTACGTCACCATTTTTATTATCACGTCATCATTTTTGTTTTTATTATTTTCCGTTATTATCGACCAATTCATATGATTAAATTTAACAGTTCGTTCACTGTGAAAATTATAATTGTTCAATAAAAAAGACTTGTATTGTAATAAGTTGAAGAATTTAACAAAATCTTTAAAATGACTGAAGCTTAAATTGAAATGCTACATCAACATTTTAGTTTTATTATTTCCTTATCTTTCATTTTTTTTTTTCGTGTAGACAATTTTACGAGTTCTTTCACTTCTAAAACTATATTCGTTCGACAACGAGACTTGCAGTTGCAATGACTTGAATTTAAACAAAATCTTTAAAAGTTCAACTTGAAGTGAAACGTTACGTCATCATTTTCGTTTTATCATTTCCATTATCACCGAACTTTTCGTATGATTAAATTTACCAGTTCTTTCACCTTGAAAATTACAATTGCTATACAACAAAACTTTTATTGTAATAATTTGAAGAATTTAAACAAAATCTTTAAAAATTAACTTGAAGTGAAACGTTACGTCACCATTTTCATTGTTACGTCATCATTTTCGTTTTATTATTTCCGTCATCATCGACCTTTTCTTATGATCAAATTGACCAGTTCTTTCACCTCAAAATTATAATTTTCAAAATTATAATCATCAATTATTCTAATATTGTATTAATTAATTTGATTTGAACAAATTTTAAAATTAATATTGAAGTGAAACCGTTATTCACCATTTTCATTGTTACGTCATCATTTTCGTTTTATTATTTCCGTCATCATTCACTTTTTGGTATGATCAAATTTACAAGTTCTTCCGTCATGAAAATTGTAATTATTGTAATAAATTGAATTTAAACAAAATCTTTAAAATTGAGCTTAAGTGAAACGTTAAATTACTATTTTCGTTTTATTATTTCCGTTTTCATTGACCTTTTCGTATGATCAAATTTACAGTTCTTTCACCCTGAAAATTGCAATTGTTCAACAACAAGACTTGCATTATAATAAATTGAAAAATTTAAATTAAATTTTTTTAAATCTGTAAAATTACTCAAGCTTAAAGTGAAATGTTACATCAACATTTTAGTTTTATTATTTCCGCTATCTTTGATTTTTTTTTTGTAGTCAATTTTACGAGTTCTTTCACTTCTATATATATACTCGTTTCTCGACGAGACGTGCAATTGCAATAACTTGTATTTAAACAAAATCTTTAAAATTGAGCTTGAAATGAAACGTTACGTCACCGTTTTCATTGTTATGTCACCATTTTCGTTTTATTATTTCCGTTATCATCAACCTTTTCGTATGATTAAATTTACCAGTTCTTTCATGCTGAAAAATTATAATTGACTTGTACTATATAAATCAACAAGACTTGTACTAAATAACAAAATATTTACAATTAAGCTTGAAGTGAAACGTTACGTCACCATTTTTCATTGTTGCGTTATTTCCGTTATCCGATTTTCGTTTTACTATTTCCGTTATCATTGACCTGTTGGTATGATCAAATTTACTAGTTCTTTCACCCTGAAAATTATAATTGCTCCACAACAAGACTCGCAATGTAATAATTTAAATTTAGACAAAATCTTTAAAATCAAGTTTGAAGTGAAACGTTACGTTCCGATTTTCATTGTTACGTCATCATTTCCGTTATCATTGACCTTTTCGAATGATCAAATTTACAAGTTATTTCACCCAAAAATTATAATTGTTCAATAAAAAGACTCGTATTGTAATAACTTTAAAAATTTAAACAAAATCTTTAAATTGACTCAAGCTTAAAGTGAAATGTTACATCAACATTTCCTTTTTATTATTTCTGTTATCTTTGAGATATATATATATATTTATATATATATATTTTATATATATATATATATTTCAGTGTAGTCAATTTTACGAGTTCTTTCACTCCTAAAACTATATTCGAGACCTGCAGTTGCAATGACTTGAATTTAAACAAAAATCTCTAAAAAATTGAGGGCTCCAAGTGAAACTGATTAGTATCAAGCAAAAAGCACCCAATAAATTAAGACCTCCCCGAATCAGAGTTGATTTGCATCCGTTTGGAGCTCTACCCCGGGGCGGCCGCCTACATTGTTTGATCTGGGAATCGGATAAGGCTTTTCGTGAGTTTGTGACGAGAATGTTGAGTTCATGAATTAGCATCGAGAAGACGATGTCCTTTCGGCAGCGTGAGAAACTGTCTGCTTAATAGAAAAGTAACAAGCATTAATGATGCCTCTTTTTTAATTGTTCTGCCTCTTCTTAATTCTTGTTTCAAATTTCTAATGAGTCATAAGGAGAGATTTGAATGGTTTTTTATTGGTATTTTTCTGTCTTGTCTAAAAAAAAACTAAAATCTAAAAAAAAAACTTTTACTCATAGATACTTAAATCTATGCGTAAAGGTGGGTTTTTTCTTTACCCATATAATTATAGGGTATTGTTTTCGAAATACTAGTTCTTTTTTTTTTTTTTTTCCTTGATCAATTGGCTAAATTTTTTTTTAAAATTTCTTTCACGATTCTTGTTTGTTTATTTAAATTTCTTTCACAAGCATTTTTAAGCATAATATTTATTAAAAAAATTTTTCACGAGCTAATAATTACATAATTAAATAACGTAAAATTTTTTTAAATGATTCATTGTTCTTGTTTAAAATTTCTAATTAGTAATAAGGAGAGACGTAATTATATTTTTATCATATCTTAAAAAAAAAAAAAACTCTTTACTCTTAGAAACTTTAATCTATGAATAAATATTTTTTACCCCATAAAATTATGGGTACTTTTTCAAAACCAGAGTTTTTCGTATTCTTGCGCAATTTTATATAAATACATGCTCTAATATGAATATTACTACAGCACACCACATCACTGTGCCTAGAGCTGAGTTGAGCCCTATACAGTTTGGGAATGATGTGGGTGAGAAGTCTAGCTGGGCTCTGTGACGCTCTACAGTCATATGAGACCAGGACCTACGGCTTAAAAAGTGGATTCCGAACCACTATAAACATCCATGCCACCACCGGGACTCGAACCTGAAGCCTGTGGCACATCGCCATAGAGCTAGATACCCGGCCCTTCAGGCCCCTGGTTTAATATGACTGTAGAGCATTCTGCATAGGGGCTGACAACCATACCCTGTAAAATATACAGTCCATCATGGACTACACAGTTACTATCTCTACACAGTCCATTATGAACTGTGTAGTGCTAGGGGTTTAGTTATTTTTTGACAATTTTATTTCAAAGTGAAAATGAGATTTTCAAGAAAAAATCGTTTGGAATTCTGTAGTTTTTTATTTTTAAGATTGCTGTTATGTTTTTTTGTTAATACCCCTTCTCCCTTTGTAATATAAAATTTATCGAAGGATTCAAGTAGAAGCTCATACTATAAATCCGCCTTACGTTTAACATAAAAACTATGTTACATTTGGTGTAAATATCTTTTAAGCAAAGATCCCTATCTTTCATTTGAACCATGCTGAACTGCAGGTGCAAAAGGGCATCTTTGCAAAAACTTCCGCGCTCGGCTACATTTGTTTATTTCACGATTGACTTCAAAAATCGTACGAACTTTTTAAGCACGTTTATTTCAGAGTTGAAGAAGTAAGAATTTTCGAAAGAGATAGATTTTCAGAATAGATAGTATTGAATTTTCGGAAATTTCGAAAGATTATCACCCTTGATAACATTCTTTTTAACGCATGTCAATAAAAAAAAAAAAAAATTTAAAAAATGAAAAGCAAAAACTGGAAGACAAAAGTGCTTTCGTTAAAAAAATTCTTTTCTATTTATTTTTTTTTTTTTTTTTATTCTGTCAAAACAAACTTTAATAGCGTTTTTCTCAAAACTTGAATCTTTGCAGAAATTTGAACCACCCGAATGATATTTCGGGAAATAAATTAAGAGATCAACTTTCATGGCTTTTTTTCTTTTTTTTTTTTTTCGAGTGGTACTCACCAATAAAGGACCTAAATGTTTTAATTTTGGAAATGAATTTTTTTAACTTATTTTCTATAAAGAAATTAATGCAAAATGATTTTTGAAATTTAATTTTCTATAATTAAAATTAAGAAAATTATTAATTAATACATAAATCAATCAATCTATCTATCCTATATATATATAGATAGATAGATAGATAGATAGATAGATAGATAAATATATGAGTGGATAGATAGATATATTTTGCTGTATACTTTTATGTAACCGTTTTGGTAAAATTCTACTAAAATTTATCATAAAATATACAATTTTAAAATAAGTATGATATAAGCAGCTTAGTTCATTTAATATTTTCTTATTTTTATGCAACAAAAATTTTTATGGAACTTATATGTTAGGTAACAGAAACATTTTGAAAATTATTTTTTTATAAAACGTTGTTCCAAATATGATTTATTCAAGAACTGAGTTCGTTTGGTGAACTATTTTTTATTGTTGATTATTAATAACGTAAATGTTATTCAACGATGGAATTCTGGTAGTTTTTTTTTTTTTTTCGTTGAACATCTGTGGAACATCAGGGAGGATTTCTGCACTGAGATAACTATACCATACTTGCGTGTCGTAATGAAGAAAAGCCCTAAAACTCCCACTAAGCAGTAACCAGCTATCGGTGCGAGAACGCTTTTTACAAATGGTCACAATCGCCATTGAGTCTCCTCATTTCTGTAAGCAGAGATCGCAGCAATACCCTCAGAGGCCCTGCAGTATGCGAGCTGCACACGTTGCCACTTAAACCCGAGTGACACAGGAAATTTTCGAATTTTTTCGAAAATTTCTAATTAAACAAGTAATATATATAAAAAAAATTAAGTCAATTCCTACTTTTTTTCCACTATATTGCAGAAAGTCCTTTATAAATAATTTTCTAAAATTTTTTTTTAAGTTTATCTGCATCTATTGGTAGATGCATGCAACTTAAATCTAAAAAAAAAAAAAAAACTAAAATTAATTAATTAAATTTAATGAATTAATTAATATTTGAAAAAAAACTGTATTAACATCGTGTGTCATCCACTGCAAGTTCAAAAAATGTATTTGAACTTGAGTGGATGAATCAAAAGTATTTTATGAACGATTGAAAATTTGAACAAGATATATATAGGGAGAGTGTGAGCTAATAGAAGAAATTGAAAAATATTAGCATAAAATACAAAGCGAGTCACGTTTTTATTTTTAATGCGAGTCACGAGTCACGGTTTTTTCACGTGTTTTCTTGCGTAAAAAAAAAAAAAAAAAAAAAATCTGTGAAGAATGTTTTCGTAAACAGTTTATTAAAGCAATAAATGGAGATGCTTTCCTTATGCAGCGGATATTTTATCAGAAAGATTACAAAAAGAGATTACAAAAGAAGATTACAAATTATAAACAAAAATTAATAAAATAAATTATAAAAACTAATAAAAGAAATATAATTAAAAACTAAACTAAAATAAATTAATTAATAACAATTAATAAAAGAAAAATTACAAATTATTTGTCTCAAAGTTTGTTATAAAATTATATATATATATATATTAATAACATTTTGAAGTTAATTTATAATGTTATTCTCAAAACACTTTTTAAACTTTATTGCTTAAAATGATATTGTGATTTTTATTTAAACAAAAAAAAATTTTTTTTTCGATTTATTTCAGATTAAATTTCTCTTGCATTTCTTTTCCTAAGTTATAATAAAAACTATATAATTAATGCAATATATAATAATTAATACTATTTCACAAATATTATATATGAACTATAATGCGAAAAAAATTATAAATTAATTTTCTTTTTACAACTATAATACTTTATACGCAATACTTTGCAATAGTATAACATCATATATTACGTCATCGTTTTCATATATATTCGTCTAGCAATTGATTTCATTACGAAATCAACTAAAATATAATATTTTTGCCTTTTTTAATACAGAACTATTACAGAAACGAATTCGAATAAACTCCAAACATTTAAATTAAATAAACGCCTGATTATCAAACGAAAAGGAGACAGTCACAAAAAATATCAGACTGCATCAACTGCGCACTACTCGCATCCATAAAAAAAAACCTCTGTAACTTAAAACGACAACAAAAACAAATAAAAGAACTCCCATTTCGAACCCGATTTAGAGCATTATGCAAGCATAATAATCTCTGCTGCCATTTATTGATTTTCAAACGACGCCAGAACATATTGGAGTTGGGAATTAAGTCATGTTATTCACCTTTACCGTGTGTCTGATGCGAGTCTGGTGGCAGCGCTAAGAAGCAGAAATTTCGCGCCAATCCTCGCTCTGCTGTTATTTACCTTCAGCAGTCTAGACGAGGAAGAGTAGTACTGAGACAGATCGGTGTTTTGACTACTTTTCGACAGTATTATTAAAGAGAATGAATCTTCTCTCTCTCTCTCTCTCTCTCTCTCTCTCTCTCTCTCTCTCTCTCTCTCTCTCTCTCTCTCTGTTGGGCTAGCTAGCATCTGGAAAACAAAATGTTATTACTGTTTCGCTTTTAGTGGCTTCTCTTAGTGGCTGCTCTTAGTGACTTCTTGTACGCCCCAAACTTGGCACTACTCCCACGCAATTTCGGTGTATCAAAACATTCACTAGTGTTTTAAATGTAAGGTTATTGCAAAGTCCTATTCACATCTTTGGAGGGTATTTTTTTCTATTCGATAAAATAATAATATTGTTATGATTGATGGAGATGCAATACATTAATTTTTCATACAATAAAAGTTGGTGGCATGTGTTAAAATCACCGTTTGCAGAAATGGGGAGCTACGCTTGTAACTATGCTGTACAAGTTAACTTATTCTATTCTCCTCAAGCAGCAAAATGAGCCGTTTTTCGAAAAAAATTAAATTAGCTTTCTTTTTTTATATTATATTCGATAAAATAATAATAATAATATTTTTTATAATCGATAAAGATGCACTATATTAATTTTTCATGCTATAGAAGTGACTGCAAAGACTGGTGGCATATGTTATAATCACTGTTTACAAAGACGATTAGATGCAATTTTGACTGTGAAGGTCGTATAGTGGTATTAGGTAGCTTTTCCTATTCTCTGCAAGCAGCTTCCTGATCTGATGGCCAATTGGCTAGCGATTTGGTCTTCGGAACCACAGACTTCAGGTGCGAATCCCAACGGTGGCATGGATGTTTGTGATTGGTTCGGAGAACACGTTAAACTGTAAGTTCCTGTCTAAATATCCTAAAATGTGCACAAAATAACTGTAGAACGACAAACCAAATCTACAAGGATAATGGCTAATGGAACTCGCACCTTAAACACCTTCAAATTGTGTCGTTTCAGAAAGAATCAAAGGAAGTTTTTTCTTTCTATTCGATAAAATAATAATAACAATATTAATATTGTAATAATTGATAGGGATGCACTATATTAATTTTCCATACTCTAACAATAATTTTAAAGGTAGATTTCGCTGTTATCTACCTTGAGCAGTCTAGACAAGGAAGAGTAGCGCTGTGACAGATCGGTGTTTTGACTACTTTTCGACAGTATTATTAAAGAGAATGAATCTTCCCTCTCTCTCTCTCTCTCTGTTGGACTAGCATCTGGAAAACAAAATGTTAGTACTGTTTCGCTCTTAGTGGCACTTTCTTGCACGCCCCGAACTTGGCACTACTCCCACGCAATTTCTGTGTATCAAAACATTCACTAGGCAATGGAACGTTTCAATTTAGGGTTATCAGTGGGTTTGCACCGTTTTAGACGAGTGGGTACTATTGGTGGATTTTTTTTTTTATTATTCGATGAAATAATAATAAAAATATTAATATTTTTTTATAATTGATAGAGATACACTAATTGAACGTAAATTTGGAAATGTTTCAACAGAAAGTCGTAGGATGAAATTAGCGTTCCAACAATTTAAACATTTGTTATTGAAACAAAAGTTGTTTAAGCGCCAATAATTTAAATTATATGAACTTTCGTATTAATTTTTCATACTCTAAAAGTGCAATAAAGGTAGTTCTCGTTGGTGGCATGTGTTATCATCACTGATTACAGAAGCAAGGAGATGTGATTATGACTGTGCTGTATAAGGGAGCTTATCCTATTCTCTTCAAGAAGCTCCACTAAGTTAAAATGTGTCGTTTTCGGGAAAGATTCAAATAACCTTTTTTTTTTTATTCGATAAAATAATAACCAATAAGAATATTTTTTATAATTGATGAAGATGCACTATATTAATTTTTCATACTATAAAGTCTGGTGGAACATGTTATAATTACTGTTTATATCAACAAGGAGATGCGATTGTGACTGTGAAATACGTGTTTGCAGTATTAGGTAGCTTATTCTATTCTCCTCAAGCAGCTTCGAAAGTCAAAATGTTCATTTAAAAAAAAAAAAAAAAGAAAAAAAAAATTCTTAGAACTATATAGCAAATATTTTATTTCAGCGCATGAAATTTTAATTTATTCTTTTTTTTTTTATTATTATTATTATTATTTTCATTATTTGCATAACTGTCACTGTGACCCAAAGCTGTTATGAATGGGGTCAAGCACGAAAGCGTAAAATTCCATCGAACATCGAGATTATTATGTGGGTATTGTATTTATTTTTTGAAATTCCAATCACCTGAAAATATGTGGAACCTTATGAAGTTAATGAAGTTTTTATTTCATATGAATACCAGTCCACATTTTTTTTTTTTTTTTTTTTTTTTTTTAATTTTCGTGTGAGATATTTCTCATTTTAGTGATTAAAATTTCGTCATTCTTCTAAAATATAAAAGGGAAAACAAACAAATTTTTTACTTTAAAAGAAATCAGATTATTATACTATGACATTTTCGTTTGTTTCTGATGATGGACCACTTCCATTATTCATTATTACTACCTTCTGCCAACAGTAGTTAAATTAGTATATTTTGCATGCATTTCGAGAAAAGGTCTTTTCCTTAAAATGAAACCTAACGAAAAATAGGTTACGCATGATTGACAAGGTATGTAACGTCTCGACCTACACTAGACCTATAACGGCTTCAAGGAAGGGACACTTTCACGTTAATGTGAACACTTAAATTTTTATTCACAAGCATTATATATATATACATATACAGAACTCTGAGTTATTACCAACTATTATTTTTAAAAATAATGAAAGCAAGAAATAAAGAATTAAAATTTGATTCACAAGCGCAGTTCACTCCAAGGACGGAGGTTTTCAGAGTTCTGGAGACCATTACGACGAATCTGATTCACCGATCTGCGGATCCACCTTAATTATCACAAGCCGTGATACACAGAATCACAAGGGGCTCACTTAGTAAACAGGCTGAATCTCCGGCATGTTCAATCAATTTCAGAAAAAAGAAAAACAATACTTTTCGTCGACTCGTCGCAGAACTCTCCCTTTCTTCTCCAAAAAAACTTCCTTTAGGAAAACGCCAAGAGGGAGGGATTCAGTTTCCGTCACTTTTCATTGGGGTCGCACTTCCTCAACCCATGGTCTATCACCAATCACGATGCAACAACTCATGGCATAGTCCATATTCCATCTGTAATTGTTATGACTTGTGACGATCGAACACACAATCGCTTAATTTCATGAGATCTCATTATCCATGACACTTATTATCTGCTATCAGATTTGAGTGACAGGTTGTTGTCATTAGTACAAAACACTAATTGCATGTAATATAAATATCCACAATAATGCTTATCCTCTGTGAGATTTGAGTAATAGATTGTTATTATCTACTTCTTAAAGAACATACATTCCTTTCCCCCTGGGAACATAAATGCTATATCTTTTCTCGTGGGAAAAATGCTGCAACACTCATAAAAATTAGATATATTGCTTATTTTATAAAATAAGAAAATAATTACTTAAAATTTCAATCAAAATGAATGTTTCAAAAAAAAAAAAAAAATACTTAAGAAATGCAGAATGATTATAATATGATTCAAGATAAAAACATTGAGGTAGTCATACTTAATTTGATCATACAATTTTTTCTGTAATAGTTAATACAAAAATAATTTTTGAAAAATATACATTCAGTACTTTTCTCTTATCATTCGATATTTATTTATTTTTTAATCGATTAATAATCTTTTGCCACAATTTAACTTCAAAATCAATTCAAACCTGACAGATTATCTATCCGTATTTATTATTTATGTAACACAAAACAATAAACCGTAACGCAAGAGTGCATTTCTAACATAACAAGCACAGTTTTATATCAGTTAAAATTGGTATCTGTTGAAAGGCAAACGCTTCAAATCTTTGTAAAGGGAAAAGTGTTGTCATTCCACTTCAAAGCGCAGCTGAAAGCTTTGTGTTGCGCAATCGAGTTTCATAATAAGAAGAAAATTTTCAATATGAAGATTAATTCAAAAGCGGCAGCTGAAATACGGAAAGGACCTCCATAAAATGTGGCAATGTTTTCTCGTAAATGATTGTCAGATTACTATCTACGCAGTTATAAATAAACGAACCTATTAATTCATGATGTAAAAATTAGAGAAAATGTATTATAATTTATTTTGTTCATTTGAAAAAGGTTCTTGTGAATAATCGATATTAGTATAAAATTTGCATCCATAATTATAAAAAATACATGAATTTCATAATTTATTATATGTTGATTTGAGTGAGCCATGAGTAATTAAAGTAAAGGTTAATGAATGAGCGAAATAATCATCAGCTTTTGTACTCTTTAATCGAAAAAAAATATTTTAGTTGATTAACCAATCACTCTAATAAAAAAATTCAATAATAATAATAATAATTAGTGCAAGTTTAGTTGGTAAAAAGAGCGCATTAAAAAATTAACATACTAAAATTTGAAAATTAAACCAATTAGAATTTAATTTTATATTCACATACAGAAGTAAGATCTAAAAATAACAATTTAAATTTTTACTTAAAGGGGACTGTAGTACCATAAAATTAACCATAAAAGCCACATTTTTTTTTTTCATTGCATTTTTATAAATTATATATATTTTTGCTTTTCTAAAATATGTGTGCAGCTAAATAAAATATGTAAAGAATTAAAGAATGAACGAAATAATGATTAGCTTAAAGGACATTTATAGTCTTCAATCGAAAAAAAGTATTTAAGTTGATTAAATTACTCTAATAAAAAATTAAAATAATAATAATAATTAGTGCATGTTTAAGTTGTAAAAAAGAGCACATTAAAAATTAACATACTAAAATTTGAAAATAACACCAATTATAATTTAATTTCATATCGTCATACAGAAGTAAGATCTAAAAATAAAAATTTAATTTTTTATTTAAAGGGAAGTAATACCTTAAAATTAACTATAAACGACACATTTTTTTTCATTGCATTTTTAAAATTGTATATATAATTTTTGCTTTTCTGAAATATGTGTGCAGCTTTCATATTTATAGCTGCATTACATTACAGGTTTTTAATGTTTTATTTTTTATTGTTATTATCATTTTTTGAGTTTCGAAACCTAAACTGAGATTTGTTTTGACTACATCTGATACAGATGCTTCGCTAATATACCTCAGCATTATGTTCAATTTCGTGAGCAATTCTGATGCTTGAAATCTAAATTAAATAAAAGTGACTTTTGCAAATTATAACACTCTTATTTTTATTTTTAATGATGTTCCCATCACGTGCTAAACTTTTAAAAAATGCTGTCTTTTTCTTTTTTTTTTCTAAATAATTATTTGATTGTGGTTATTGCATTGGATAATTCTGTAAAAAGAAACAATATTTTTTGTAATCTTTTCTTTTCGTATATCTGGCAACACCTGCTTTTTTCTTCACCCCCCTATACTTAGGTCATATGTTGTGTTGTGATTAATCCTACAGTGCGGGACGGACACTCCATAAGTAGTCTACTCATGGATGGAGGGAAATGGTACAGTTTCTGTTGTGATGGAGCACCCATAGGTAGAAGTCTGACTTAGCTCCGTATCGCTGAAGGAGGGCAGTGCCTTCCAGGAGTTCCACTTCTAAGCCGAAATCTCGTTACTCAAGTACGCGCGCAGGGTGCGCGAAAGTTACTTCTGAAAAGTTGCTGGGTGAGATACGTAGGTTGCGTTAAATATATTTCCACTCGGGATGAGCGTAAAATAAACGTTTCTCAGCTGTAGCGCCGATTGCGCTGTACTTCCTCTCCGGGTGAGAGTCTCGAGGCCTACTGACTACTGATCATTTCTCCTGAACGTCCCAGTGGGCTCTCTTGCAGTGCGTAGGAGGAAAGCATGGTTAAAGTCGTAATTTGCAAAATCTTGGCGACGAATTCTGGTGCAATATCGATTTCGCACATACTACAACTGCTGCAACCAATTTGTTTGTGCCACTTGGCGACGGCAATTTGACCATCAATTTGGCATAAGTGGTACAGGATTCTAGGATTTTCCAGATTTTCTACAATTTTTGAATCATGACAAATGAAATAATTTTTATATGGACATGTCTTGCTGCAAAATTTTATATATTTTTTATTTATTTATTTCCATTTCTCAAGTTGTGTTCTCAATCATAGAAATCCCTGTTATATAAGGGATTCCCTGTAAAATTTACATACTTAATTTTTTAATTGAATGTAATCAAATAACCTGTGATTTAGGCGGCGTTCTTTTAAAGTTTTAATTGAATGTAAATAACCTTGGTGCAAAAAGCTCTTCAGGAATTCACTATCACGAATGTCGAAGTCAATTCGACCTGGGAGTGAAAAGGGTTAAATTCACCATCAAACTATTTTTTTTTTTAACAAGGAAATTCTTCCAACGATCCTAAAGATACTGGACAATAAATAATAACCCGAATTGCATTTTATAATACTACCCAAAAAACCAGCCCAGCTCTAGAATGCACCATTGAAGTCATTTTGGATCTTAGTAAATTCCATAATACCCTATTTCTCTCTCTAACTTACTTGTCACGTCTTCCGTGTGTGTGTGCATTGCAACAGCATACCTGAGCCCATAGCACTTCCGTATTGTGCAACAAACGCAGGTTCCCAAACAAAAGACAACATTCAAGAAAGCAACGAGTTTTCTTTTCTTTTACTCTTTTTTCTATTTGTTATTATTATTTTCTTTTTAACAAATTGTGCGTTAGCAAAGAAGTACCATGTTTCAACATAAAGTATACTTTGGATCATAATGACATTTTAGCGAAACCTTTTTTAACCTCTGCCGCATCTTTTCGGCAGTAGAGGTTGGGCGTCCGGTCGCACAAGATCGAATTGCGATGTGGAAATGTTGTCAATTCGTGAGTGAAGCTGGGGTCCTTTGGGGCTCGCGCCCCATTTCGTGGCTGGATAACGCTTCGAGAGGCGTGGAAGGAGATCTAAGTGTGGGGTGGGAGGTCGTGGCTGCGATTTCTTGGTTCTGAATCTCAGCCAACGCCACCCAACTGCTGGCAGGACTCGTCTTGCTGAACTATCAACATTAATTTCTTGTAGAATACCCAATAATATCCACTACTCAACATTTTCGTAGAATACCGATAATATCAATAATCAGAATACAATAATATCCAATAATCAACATTAATTTCTTGTAGAATACCCAATAATATCCAATAATCAACATTAATTTCTTGTAGAATACCCAATAATATCCACTAATCAACATTAATTTCTTGTAGAATACCCAATAATATACACTAATCAACATTAATTTCTTGTAGAATACCCAATAATATCCAATAATCAACATTAATTTCTTGTAGAATACCCAATAATATCCACTACTCAACATTAATTTCTTGTAGAATACCCAATAATATCCAATAACCAACATTAATTTCTTGTAGAATACCCAATAATATCCAATAATCAACATTAATTTCTTGTAGAATACCCAATAATATCCAATAATCAACATTAATTTCTTGTAGAATACCCAATAATATCCAATAATCAACATTAATTTCTTGTAGAATACCCAATAATATCCAATAATCAACATTAATTTCTTGTAGAATACCCAATACCACTACTCAAATCGATATTATCCAATACTCAACATTAATTTCTTGTAGAATACCCAATAATATCCACTACTCAACATTAATTTCTTGTAGAATACCCAATAATCGATATTAATTTCTTGTAGTAGAATACCAATAATACCCAATAATCAATATTAATTTCTTGTAGATTATCAATACCCCATTAATTTTTAAGTATAAATGTATAACATTTTAATTGTAAACAATTACTTTAATAATTTTGTATAATTAAATATACAAAACAACGATAGATTTCATGAACTTTTTATCTTAAAAGACTTCATTTGATACAGATGAATTTCTACATTGCTCAGAGAGGCAACAATTTCTATTACCTTTACAAAAAGGAAGATTTTCCAATTATTTAGTAATAAATACTTTATTGCATTAATGTTATATTTCATCCGTTAATAGCCATAGGAATCGACAGCATTAAAGATTTAAAATTTGTTTTTCAATTATAGCTTGTTGATTTTAATGTATTAAAAGAGGTTTAAGTATTCAGGTTTATAAAATCGAGTATAATTATTGTTTTATACAGCACCAAGATTAATCATTCATACTGGATAAAATATATCAATGAAATATGCTGATGCGAAAATACGGCTAAAATTATTACTTGCTCGCTGATTTTAATGTATTTTAGAGCTTTAGGTATTCAGTTTGTATTTAATCACATATAGCAATAAGATTAATCATTCATACTTCAGATAAAATATATCAATGAAAATAGCCAATTCCCTTATTTTTGGCTAATAATTCTTTCTGATAGCTTAAAATATCAAATAACCAACAAGTTAATAAATTTACCAAATTATCATAATGATTCACATAAAATCATGTTGATTTGACCAATCAATTTAGAATTCTATAGAAAATCCATTAGTACTATCCTCGTACAAAAGCTTGTTTGAAATCGTTGAAATATTGATGATTTTTAAAAATTTAGATGAGATTATTTTCTCATATTTGCATTAATACACAAACTTATTTGTTGCAATAATTTTTTAATGTTAGTAATATACAGCAGAAGTTACTTCTACCATATTCATAATCATTGTTTAAGTAATTTTTCTGACTATGACGTCCCTTAAATTTAGACACTTAAATATACAAAATAATAATAATAATAAATAAATAAATAATTAGTGCAAAGAGTTTTTCACCCCAAATAGAAGCTACTTTCTTTTTTTGACAGAGGAAAAACATTGACAAGTGACGTTGTACCGTTAATATCCTAAAACTCATGCAAAAGCGTTTTATAGTGGCAGCTGGACAAACTACAATAATTACGTAGCTGAAACCCAATGAAATTCGAGAGCGAGAAAAATACATCCACTGATCCTAGTGAAAAACGAAGCGCAGAATTCGAATGGATTTGCAACATCATTTGGAACAGATCGAACTCAATTATCTGTGAAAGAAACATTTAACAAGTTCATATTCTGTTAAGCATTGAGAAATGAGAAACACATTTCGTATGAAAAGAAACGTACTATTTGTTTTTTAATTTTCTTATTTAAAGAGTTGTGCGAAAAAGTCGAATTGAAGACTTGCCCAAAGTTGAATTTAAGACTTTTAACCTGTAAAAGACGAACTTTATCCCAAAATGTTGAATAATCCATTGTATCTTATGCAAACCAATGTGTCCATTTTATAAAAGATGGAATGTCATTTTACTTCAAATTATTTAGAAACAATTTTATAATCAATACCTTAAATTATGAATGATTTACTGAGTTTAACTTCTATTAATAGTAATGGAAAATTAATCATAAGGAGTTTCGAATTATTATTTATACAGATAATCAGAATTATTTAAGATTTATTTTTAAAGATAATCCATCTTCTTTACCGCATTTGAACTCATTCGCTCACTCTGATATGTTGTACATTCCATTTGCTAGCAGATATGTACTTCAATTGTAGACTATTTTTACATCTATGTGATGGTGGATATATTAAACATTTGTTATTTCTATCTGCTGGCAAAAAAAAAAAAGGGAAACATTGAAAATCATCCTACATCTATTCTCATAATGTAGTGCAAATAACAAGGATGTAATTCCAATACGAATATTAATCCTAAGGAGTTTCGATTACAGAATTATTTTTTACAGATATTCCATCTTTCTTAGCTCATTTAAACTCATTCGCTCCCTGACATGTTGTACATTTCATTTACTAGTAGATATGTGTTTCAATTGCAGAATAATTTTGTATCTATGTAATGGCAGATGCATTAAACATTTGTTATTTTAATATGCTGGCAAAGAAAAGATATAAAATGAAAATCGCCTAGAATCTATTCTTATAATGTGGTGCAAATAGTTAAATAATTAATTCCTATAGGAAATTAATCCTAAGGAGTTTCGATTACAGAATTGTTTTTTACAGATATTCCATCTTTCTTTTCTCTTTTGAATTCATTCGCTACCTGTGTTATGTTGCACATTGCATTTGCTAGTAGATATGTGCTTCAATTGCAGAATAGTTTTGCATCTATGTAATGGTGAATTACATTAAACATTTGTTATTTTTATATGCGGCAAAGAAAAGGTATACATTAAAAATTGTCTTAAATCTATTTTTCTTAATGTAGTGCAAATAGCACCCTATATCGATAAGCGCTTAAATTAAAATTAATTCTCTAAAAATATTAACTTCGAATATCACCAATTTTCTCGTATATTATATCTGTTACTTCTATTTGAATTTTTAAAAAGAAACCTATTGCTAATAAAAAATATTTATTCTTGAATTATCATTATTATTGTTATTAATTTTTTATTTATTTATTATTTTACCCTGGATGCTTGTAGGGGGTTCGGAGTCCATTTTAAGCCATAGATCCCGATCTCATATGATTGTAAAGCCACACGGAACCAAGTCAGACTTCTACCTACGGTGCTCCATTGCAATAGAAGCTGCCCCATTTCCCTTCAACCATAGTCTATACGGGCTTGGTCTAGTGAAAAAGTAAACTTTTAATTGTTAGAAAAATATTTTCAATTTTTTTTTAAAATTTTATGGCAGAATAGAAAATCAGATCCTTTGTCAATAATGCGCTCACTTTGATGGAGGATTCCTGGATTGCGTAATTTTTACTGCGTAATAATCCCTACAATACTTTGCCCAAACCATGTTCCATTTTAAAAATGCGCAGATACGTTTGTTGATAAACAATACCTTAAAATGCGCAAACCTGTTTGGATTAACACGTATTTGAATGCAAACACTTTTAGGTGAAAAAAAAAAAAAAAAAAAAAAAAAACCTTTTGACACATCACTTTTACGCTTATATACAGCAAAGATCAAATCAAATACTAAAATACATTAAATTTATATAATATCACGCATCAACATTTTTATTTGTTTTTTGCGTTATATTATTACTTATTTTTATTATATATATATATGTGTGTGTGTGTGTGCGTGTATGTGTGTATGCGTGTGTGTGTATGTGTATGTATGTGTGTGTGTGTGTGTGTGTGTATAATAAATACATTAATATAATTTAAAACATTTGTGGGTGTGTGTATTACCCAGTTGGATAGTTTTGCATTTAAATCACTGCAAGAATTTTTATAGCTATCTCTACAAATATTAACAATATTTAAAAGGCAAAAGAGTTTATACAATTGCGAAAGTAGGAACAAATTTTTAAATAGAAATATAATTCTACATTATAATATAGAAATATAGCCCTGTAATATCACTCATCAAAATTTTTTACTGATTTTTGTGTTATATTTTGACTTATTTATTACACACACACATATATATATAAACCATGTATAAAAATTTTTAAAAATATTTTTTTTGTTGCCTCAGTTGGACAGTTTTGCTTTTGAAGAACAGTTTTTAACACAGTTAACACTGTAAGAGCAGTTTTATATCTATCTCGACAAATATTATCTGCTCATGGTAATATTTAAAGGGCAAAAGGTTTTGTACAACTGCGAAAGAAGGAAAAGTTTTAAATTAGAAATATATTCTACATTATGATATAGCATTATAATTCTACAGTATAATATAGCAATATCACTCATCAAAATGTTTACTTGTTTGTGTTATAGTATTACTTATTTTTTTTTATTATATATATATATATATAATGAAATATTGACTCCTATAACACAAGCACAGCTGCTGATATTGATGCCTTATATTACTGTATACTAATGCTATATCCTAATGTGGAATTATATTTCTATTTAAGAAGCTTTTTCACTAACTCACGGTTGGCAAAACTGCCCTTTTACAAATACCGTAACGAGCAATATTTTGATAAGTTTCAAAAACTGCTCTTGTGTGCTAGTAAAGCTACTTCAAAAGCAAAAAAAGGCACAGAAACTAATCAACTGGGTAAAAAAATATTTTTAACACGCCATGGTTTCTGCATGACAATATCCAACGGCTGAAAGGACCAGGCTATAACTGCACAAAAATCAGTAACGCGCGATGGTGTTTGCCTTATGACCGCCTGTGGGGTATTTCACATTTTGCTACAATAACTCTTTGCTGCTAAATATTGGCAGCTGACCTTCTTTGCGGTATTAAATATATCAACATTTTACACCCTGCAAAATCATTTTGAAATTATTGACAACATTTGTTACACTACACACACACCCACCACACCCACCACCGCCTCCTGTAACAAAAAAATGGCTCAATATAGCAAAAAGCAAGCTAAAAAATGTTGATGCACAACGACCACAATATTTGTTGATCTTTGCCTTATATAAGCAGCCAAGTATTGTGTCAAAAGGTACCCCAAGTTACGTTCAAATACGTGTTATTGGCTGATTTTTGCGCATTTTTAGTTGCCTTTGACTGTCAGCAAACGTATCATTTACAAGAAAGATTGAGCAAGTATTCCAGCGAGTTTGTGCGCAATCATCACCCATCCCTTCTGACCTACTCTCATTACAAAAAATGCAATATTTCTAACTTTAATAAAAGTTTACTTTCGCAGATTAGCACCAGTTGCAACCCTCATATGAGATCGAGATCATGTGGGCTCAGGCTTTATCAGAGTTTCAAATGGCAAGTAAATAAGGGCAACAATGGCAATGACAATTCAGAATAAATATTTTATTAACCAACAGGTTTCTTTTAAAATTCAGAGTAAACTCAGTCTAGCCATACAGCTATTCAGTTAATACAGAGAATTAACTGTGCTTTTATCGAAAACAGATTTAAGGTAATTTTAATATTTCTTTGCCACCTTCATAACTGGAAATGTTTAATTCACCATTATACCAGAAAGCACCATTCAGAACCCGGCACATCTTGGCGATACGTGTGCAACTTGCCTGGTGAATTCAAAAAATGATGCCTATATATATAGTGACACAAGTAGATTCTAGGCGCGTTTTCGACACGCTCCAATCTCAACTGCCAGCTTTATATGTGTTTGACTTCGCATCTTGCCATACATCTAGCCTGCCATCTACTGGCAAATGAATGTACAGCATGGTAAATGGCCCAAGAAAAATGAATTATCTATATATCAAACTCTAGGATGACATCATATTGGTATCCACTGTGTACACTTACGTATGTTTCCCTTTTTTGCCAGACCAAACAACAAATGTTTAATATATCCAGATGTAAAAATAGTCTACAGTGAAATACATATCTGCTGTAATACAACTGAATGAAAATAACGGCTCAAAAAAAAATAAACTAATTCTGATTATCTCTTTGTCGAAACTCACCCATGATACCAATTTTCATTACTGTAGAAGTTAAACTACTTAAAAATCGATGGAAATTAAGGTATTGACCTATTATTTCTAAATAATTTGAAGTAAATGACATTCCGTATCTTTACAATATTTTGCATAAAACCACACAATGGATATTCAACGACCTTTACAGTCTTAAATTCAACTTGGGCAGTCCGACTTTTTCGCACAATACAAGCCAAAAAGCGCTTTCATACGAAATGTGTCAATGTAACATAGGAGAAGGCTTGTGTTTCTTTCACAATTTCGTCAAATTGAAATGATATTTTAAGTCTGCGGAAAAGGGATGTGTTTCTGAGCCCTCCTTTCATGGAGTTACGCGGCGGTTTTTCAGCGCACCACCATCGCGCACCGTGCATATTTTAGAAGTTAACGACACGCAGCGCCTCTTGTCATTTCTGTCCAATGCTCCCAGGGTAACCTCTGTGCACTAAGTATTTGTTGTTGTGTATTATTATTTTGTGTTAGGGTGATTCTTTAAGGGACGTCGAGTACTTAAACGTGATTATTATGATACTTTCTACAGCCCTTACAAAAAACCCTTGCAGCAAATAGGGCATTATATGCAAATATGGAAAATAATCTCATCTAAATTTTAAAAAATCATCAACGATTTCAAGCTGGCTGCAGTGGTTTTTCATTAGAGTGATTGGTCAAATCAACATGTGTTCTGTGGTGGAGGGGCCATTTGTGTTTAAGTATCGAAAAACCCATAAATAGACAGGCTATTTTATTATTGATGGACAGCTTCTATTCGATGACATCCCATTATCTGATTACTGCATTAACCTCAATTACCAACTCATTTTTCCTATTCTGCATAAACCGCCCATTAAAATCAACAAGCTACAATATTTAAACATCGTCCCTGTAACCAACAGTAATCTGGCGATAATGCAATAAAAGTATTTATTACTAATAGTGGAAAAATAAAGGCAACAAGCTCTAAATATCTGTTGTAATGAAGTATCTTTTAGATGATTCATGAAATATAACATAACACATTAAGTAGTACACATTAAAATGTTATACGTGCACCGCCAATGAGGCCAGTAATCTACAGAATTGTATTACAGGTATTGTGAGCATTACCCCCCAGTATCGATGACAGACTACCAGCCCAGTAGTGGATCTTATTATTGCATCATTACAGAAAATTAGCCTGTTGACCCATTGGTGTGACCCATTCTGGGCCGGCCAGTGACAACAGGCGTGGCAGAAAATTGTGTTGACCGACAATTGGTGTTGTTGATTGTGGATATTGTGGGCAATTCACCTGAAATTGTGAGGTTATTGGATGTTGACAATTCTACCCAGTGTGTTGAGTAGTGGTCTTATTGCTGGAAGGTGCATTCTTGAAATGTGTTGAGTAGTGTACTCTGGGTATTGAAAAGTGGACCAGCCAATTCTACAGAAAGGGCGACCCATTGAATATTGTGCGAGTGTGTTGGCCAGCCAATTGTTCCTTGCAATGCATGTGA